>JAWPHD010011013.1:0-87647 GCA_037043455.1 Cyrtodaria siliqua | reverse complement strand
AAATGTTCTATTTAACGGCAGTTTAGACAATTACACTATGTGGACTTGCCAAGAAGTTTGTGAACCAGTCATCTTCCTATTAGATAATATTTTCGTCAGTTATGGAACGACCGTTTATAGACAAATTGTTGGTATCCCTATGGGTAAGAACTGTGCACCCATTTTCGCAGATTTTGTTTTTATATTGCAATGATAGAGATTTCATGTTGAGTCTTTCACCAGATACCAATGCAGATGTTATTGAAGCCTTTAATGACACCTTTCGGTATCTGGATCACATATTGAAATTGACAACTCTTTCTTTTCTACTATGGTAATATATACTCTAAAGAACTTCAACTTAAAAAAGCTAATATTTCTGATACTAACGCTTCTTTTCTCGATTTACGTCTCTCCATTGAAAATGGTGAAATAATTAGCAACATCTATGACAAGAGAGATGATTTTAATTTTGATATTGTTAATTATCCCCTTTTACAAGTGGATGTTCCCCGAGCAACTTCTTATGGGGTCTATTCGTCTCAACGTTTTCTTTTTTTTAGAGCTTGTACTCGAGTTGAGGACTTTAATATTCGTAATCTTTGTATAACTAAAAAGCTACTCCATCAGGGCTAACGTTACCATAAACTTCGTAAAACCTTTGCAACATTTTCTTATCGTAGCCCTGATCATCTTTCCAAATATAAAAGTAATTTAAGAACTCTTCTGCGACAAATACTATCACAACCTGATTTCTATGGTGACGTGATTTACAAACTAGATCCTTGGTCATGATCACTTTTATACTATCTTTTTTAAACTTGTTAAAAGGTTTATCAGAAGAGGTTATGACCCTATCATTTTGCAACTCACTGCATGCTTGATGGTTTACCCATTTACAGTTCGCTACAGTTCGCCACTATGCTTTCTCTTTAATTGTGAGATTACCAGACAGGCTTTGGGCATTATGATGACGTCTACCTAAAGCCCAATAGGACGGTGACGTGTGATGTTTGTATGCAATCTTGTCTTGTCGTGCCCTCAATGGTTTGTTCTCTTGTTGCTCCGGCTTCTGCGAAGTCACTGAGTATCTTCTTTGTGGCTTTCTAGGCTATTGCTTTTTTTGTATTTATATATACACGAGCACATTTTTGTTTTATTTATATTGCTTATTAATGCTTCCTTGCTGGTTAGAGAATAGTTCATGAGGGGTTTCTTTATTTACACTGTCCCGTTTTATTGGGATGACAGTAGCGTAAATGTGAGGTTTGGTGCACACTAGAACCTGGTTTAAACCCCCAGCGGCCTTTTTTGCCACTGACTGTTCCAAGGCGGTAGCCCTATTGTCAACCCTTTTGGGTTTGTGATGTCTTATTCGGCCTTTTATTCATTTTTAAAATTATTCATTGTTTCTATGTGAGTTTGTGGATGGCTGTGGTCCTTGAATGCTACTTTTCCTGTTCGATTTTTATATCTATATATACAAGTATTTGGAAGTTATAAACGCTTGCAAATACCAGTAAAAATTTGCTGAATATTAAATTGAGTCTTGATGCAAAAATGATGTATTTATACTGTCATAGAACATTTAGAATATTCCAGTAAGATTAACAAGTTATTTTCATATGATGTCTCATAAAAGGTCATAGAAGCTTTAGAATATTCCAATAACCTTGAATGAGTCATATGATGTATCACATGATGTAGACAATAATTTAGAAATTACTAGAATATTATAGAAACACCTGTTGTCAGTCAAAACATTCTGGCAGAAAAACCAGCTGTACACAACTAAGCTATTTATATATGTGCTATTAATAAAAACAACCTCACAGACAGATCAATAAAGAGCACTGCAATTTATACATGAGTGTAACAAAAACTAGTGGGCTACTTTAGCAATAGAAGCGGTTTAACGTTTGGTTTACTACAAAATTCAAGCTCGTGAAACATGACTGGGCAGCCGTTTATAACGCAGTTTTATAGAAAACATATTTTATTTCTTTACCTGTGATCGACAAAGTAATATCAGAAATACACACCAATTCACTGAAGAATAGTATAACCTATGCAAGTTTCGAACCTATGACTTTTGGATAGACAATCACTGCGCTTTGACATTGGGCTAATCCAATCATTTGATCAAAAGCGTTTTGTTTTTTTATCGATATACTGTTAGCATCGTAGAAGTTCTAATTTTAACGTTAACATTGTCAATCCGGAGGTTTCGAGTTCGAGTCCTGTGTTGAGCGAACTATTTGTAAATGATTTCGACAGTGATGTTTTTTATATCGATATTGCTAAATCGATCTCCTTATACATGGGTTTACGGCCATTTTTTACAAGCTTGAATTTGGTAATAAACCAAGCGTAAAACTCCTCCCTTTTGCTTTAGGTATACGCCCACTAGCCTTATATAGAGATATAGTATATAAGGGGGTTCATATTGCTAGCAGTTGTACATTGAGAATAACAATCGTTTGTAAACCCATTTTAGTGGTTTTTAAACAATGACAAAATGTGCAATACTTGTCAATGCCAATCACAAGTTCTTTAAGATAGATAGTAGTAACCACAGTAATGTTCAATACGTCATCCAGATTCCGAGAGATGTCAGGAAAGGTTTCAATTACATCTACCTGAGTATCGGATCAAACACTCAACATGAAATCTCTTTCATAGCAATAAAAGAACAAAGGTGCACAGTTAGTACCCATAGTACTACCAACATTGTTTCTATAAACGGTAGTTCCATACCTGACAAAAATATTAACTTATAGGAAAATGAGTGCTTAACAAACTTCATGGCAAGTCTACATAGTGTAATTGTCTAATCAGCCGTTAGTGAAAAACGCTTTACTATTGTTACAGGCCAAAAATGTAGTCTTTTCTCTAGCGAAAGTTTTTTTGAATGAGAGCAATAAGCTTGTCGTTGATAAGGTGATGTGGTAAGGTTGTATATACAATCGTAGGTTATTACTATAACAGCCTGTTATATTGTTTACAGTTTACTCTTTAATTCTTATTAAATTCGTATTAAACAACGGTTCAACAGAACCGATTTCTGTGTTGAAAAGACATTTCAAAAAGATCAAATGTACGTGGCATCAAGACAAGCTTTTATCACATAACTTACTGAGTGGGAGTGGAATAACACCATTCTATAGTTTGGAAATACCACTAGTTATATAAGTATGCAAATAAGCATAGTATCAGCTGGTAAACAAAATCGGTAATGACTATGATCCAATTCCCACGGTTTATGTCGGTTTCGCGTGTTAAAGCGACAGGCAAAATGCAATAAAAGTCGATATGTGAGTTATGTGATCAATAAAATATAACATTCGTTCTCATTCATTATTGAATTTACTAAACTCGTCAGTAAAAATGATATAATGCTCGGCAAGAGCCTCCCATTATATCATTTTGCCAACACGTTTAACAAATTCAATAATATATGAGTACTCATGTAAGATTCTCTATGTATTTCGCATTTAAACAAGTAATATAACAGACAATGAAAAGTACATACAAGAACTTGAAATATAGCATTTAAAATACGCAGTCAACAACAATACGCATTCAAAACAAACACTTATATAGAGATTATTTAACTGATGGGATCGATTATAGGGAAATCCTTCAGACATGGTAGACGTGTGGTTCTTTTCACGAACGAGCGTATGCGAGTGAGTGAAAAAAACACGCCTACCATCGAGTGAAGGATTCTCCTGTAATCGAACACAGCAGTTAAATAATATATTTTAAATCAGTTTATTCATGAGTTTAACCATAGCTTTTCGCTCTATTGAACGTTATCGGCGGATGACGTCGACGTCAGCAACACTTTATTGACGGCATAAGTCAACGTGGCAGTTAGTTATATTTGTGTTATTTATGTGTTCGCAGTTAGTTTTTAATTTAGCGATTATGAATATTCTTTCACTGAAAAATCGCAATCTTTCACCGATAAAAATGTAATAAATGCATTTTATGTTACAACGACTTCGTGTCCCCGTTGCGGCCATCTTGAAAATTTGATGCAGACGAAAAGCACGAACTTGACAGTGAAATACCTAGTGATGCAACGTCAAAATCCATCGGGTATTGATAATGTTTTCTAGTAACGGCGGACATCTTGAATGTCAGACTGACCTATATCGTTTCTAATATGTAATTTAACAGAAACATCCATGTGAAGTTTTAGTAAAACTGTCGTCCAAGCGCTGTCTTAAACAGTGTTGTTAACAAAGGCTAACGCCCACGGACAGCTCGCCCTGATGGTATATGGGGAGAAGAGCTAAAACAAATTGCAGTTTTAGATGGCAACCTGAAAAACAACCTGGTGCGTACTTATATATATTATCGACCATAGAAAACAAATTCACCTTCAAAAAATGCAGTTAAATTATGAATTCCGAAAAAAATATTTATATTAGCCTAACACATTGGATATGATGTCAATTAATGCTTTTAGTTGATTAGTTCTAAATAATTACATTCTTTTTATTGTCTTTAAATTATGACTAAGTATCGTACATTATTTTTTAAATCATATTACGATTTTCCATCCCAACGCTTTCTCCCAATGCACGTGTTATTTCCCCTCCACCACGAGTCTAGATTTTCCACAGATAAGCTAGGTCTTTCTGGATCCCACAACATTGAACATAGCCTACACCAAAATTTCGTTTTTATAAAATTCCCTATATCCTTCCATCGAAAATACTTGTTGTATTCGTGATCATTAGTATCCAGTTTGTGTAGATATTTCGCAAGGTCCTTTGGAGAACCGAAATCTTCCACGTGAATAAATGACCCAGGTGGCGCCATACGCTTGTATTCATCCGGGTGAGCCCCCATTACAACCGGAAGTACGTCGTGACTGAAAATATGTTTTAAATTAATAGAACACTTTTAAGTTGAATAGAATGTATTCACGTTCAGTTAACAACGTTCGTCATGTATACACTCACACCGAGTGTTTTATGTATCAGTACAATTTACAACGAGCATATATACTGATCAAAATTCCTAATTACTCACTTTTGTATCTTAAATATTCTGCTTAGTTTAAATATGTTTTAGAATAGTCGCGTGATAAGTATTTCTGTTTCGACCAATAGACTGTAAACTATCTATTGTTACATCTTAAGAGAGTTACCCTCGTATTATATGGAAACATAAAACGTGCTCATAAAAGACATAACATGAATCAAAGTCCGCTTAAAGATATAATTATACACTTTTTAAGATTGTTAGAAAATAATATAAAAAACCATAAAAGTTTGACCCATTTGTTGCAAATATTCCGTCTGTTATAGAACGAAACATTGATAATATAAATGACCTCCCTTTGAATTGAAAATATCGTTTGAAATTCAAGTAACTGTAGTACAGCATTAACATTAAAATAACTTTAGTTGGCAGGTTTCAGAATTAGGATACAATTAGAATCAAATGTGTTTTTACAATTAGAGCAGACGATTTGAACTCATTATTTTGCTGTTCAACATTATCTCCAACCAAGCGTGACATATACAAAACAATGAGCATAGTATAGACATATTCTTAAGTGGATACTTAGGAATTTTGACTCATGCATTTTACCTCTATTTAAATAAGATCAATAATTATGATAAAAATATACAGTACTTACCGCAAAGCGTTTAAAAATAGCTTTTCTGTGATATAATCCCTGCAGTTTGCATTTTCGAATGCAAAGTAAAACTTATAGTCTTTTCTCAGCATTTCAAAACACGACTGCTGGTTGAATTTACCACATTCCTGATCGCCGCACTGGCCGTATACATCCACATGTATATACTTCTTCAACTGTTCAATATACCCAAGCCGATCATTCGACGCATGACAATTTGAAACAAAAATGGCGGCAGTTTTTGTTTTACCTTTTGCGTAATTTTTCAGTGCCACATCTGTTGATATAGCTGTAGAGTTTTCATACGGTACCCACTTGTCGTAGGGTGTGACGATCGTTGAATCGGTCCTATATGTGAGAGTCCAGTTTATCACGTGATTGAGGTCATTATAGCTTGGCGTTGCTTCCGGGCTTTCAAGCGCAAACATCATCCATATTTGGTCATAATGGCGTGGTGTTTCACTGAGTATTTGTGCCAACCTAGAAATATGCAAATCATTTTCCTTAAAAATTCTAGCGTCGTAAACCCGTCCCTCTAATGCGTAATCTGCGAGTTCACAATTCTTCACTAGGCAATCTTCTTCAATGAAAACATGTTTTCCCGCCTGTGTACTCCAACCACTCGTTCCATAGTTAACCAAAATAGTTTTTGGTGGGAGCGAGTCGTTTATCTTTGGCATGAACTGCAGCTGATCTACAAGCCGATCATCCCCTGGACGAATCGTCCAAATATCAACTTTCCGACGCCTTTCTAATGTTATTGCTTTTGTATTCGAATAGTTTGATAATAAGACGATTTGTGACCTTAGCGGTAGGACGTATTGAGCATCATAGTGAGCAGACATTAAATGTAATGTCAGAGTTATAAAACAAAATAAACCTACAACAAACAAAAACTGATTGCGCAGTCTAATATTGCGAAAAATCATTTTCATTTTTTTTTATCTAACATGTATCAATTGACGTTTTATTACGAACTTTCCAAAAATATAGTAGTGCAGCTTTCATCTGTAGAAGTATGTCACTCGTATTGTTATGATTATAGTATGTTATTGTAATTAAATCAAATCTAATCAAACCAAATGCGAATGACCATAACACTGAAATACTCGCGTTGCTATGTGTCGTTTATGTTATTCTAATCAATTATGAATAAACGTAAATCAGTCACTGATATACTTTTGAAATATTGGGTTGTTTTGCCACAATTCCCTCGACGAACGTATAAGTGAATATCTCCGTTTAAAATGTTGACAGCAGTGATTGCACAGCCATACTTTCTATACTGGTGAAACACGGCATTGTCGATATAATTCAATAGCTGTGCATTTCACTTATAGCTGGCGCCGATTATCATATGGTCCTTTGTTCCTCCTGAAAGCATAAAGTAAAATATAGCTTATTCGTTTATTAACGTCTCATCATGTATACATCATGCTAAATTAAACACATCATACACATTTAAAATGTACACATTATGTTCAATAATGGAATATATGAGACGATACAATTGTGTACATACATACATACCAAACAGCTAACGCACCAGTAGACAATACATTTAATATCTCAATAACAACAATAAATCAAAGAAATTTCATTCTGAACGAGACGAATATCTTGTCAATAACGACTGTAAATTTAAATAAATCACTCAAATCCAACGGTATCAGTCGGCATACAATAAGTTTATACATTAAAGGTATTGTCTACTGGTGTGCTGTAAACCCTCGCCTCTCACCGCTGCGGGTTTGAATCCCACTGGGAGCTCGAATTGTAAGTGAGGAAGTGTCGATTCTTACGAATGACGGGAGGTGTGTACAGGACTGGTTCTACCCAGGAAAAGTGGGTGATCTGCCTCCACCACAAAAAAATCGACCGTCATATATAATCTTACATGTTTTGAAATTGACGTAAAACACGATAAAAACAAACAAACAAAACAAACTACTGGCGTGCTATCTGTTTGGTTCAGACGTATCGAATGTAAGAGTGCATATTCGTTGCGATTCCGACCCTTATTAGCTTTCTTTCGCGTTTTGATCATCATGACTATCTCACCCACAATCAACTCATTATAAGTTATCATATTCTTATATGTTTTTTATAATTGCACAAGATAAGGTAGTAATGAACAGTTTCTTTGATTTTTTTCATTGATAACCCAATATTATAATTATACATGACAGCAGTGAAAAGTTTATCTGTGTTGTAATGTACACGCTAACGCACACGCGTCCCTTATATGTGAACACTTGTATTTCTGTGCTGATGTGTACTTCTAGCACGTCGTGTTACACAGGTGAACATGTAATCAATATGTATTGCATGTCAAGGATTTGATCAGAGCGAAGCGAGGTCGACCACCTTGATTCAAAATGTTTGGTAGGAAGAACGGATGGTAAACATGGGGAAGAACGTGTCTGGTAAGACAAATACGGTCGTTGCGTTCCTGAGAACATTATTTGTTTTAATATTGTTTAAACACTCGTGACTTGATCGGTAATTATGTTCAACTGTGTTCCCAGTTCCAACCCAGATATAATGCTATTTTCTCTAGGCAGCTTTTTTACACTTGCGTAAAACATTGCTTGTTGTCTTATTATATTATTACTCTAGAATAGTTGTGTCCCCTCTTCGCATGTGTTGCCACCAGTCTCTCTTTCCTCGTCTGGTTATGGTATATAAAATATTAACTATATGATTTTTACCTCTCCAAAGCCTTCTTCTCTTCAATTACCTTCACTTTATCGCTTATAGTTTTAAACATAACGATACCAACACCTAATAGTATATGCTTTAAGGCGGGAACCGTTTGATGTATGTCCTTCACTCCGTTCTGTCGTGTCCTTAACGGTTTTCCCCTTGCTGCTCTGACTTCAGACAAGTCATCGAGTACATACGAGATTAGATTCTTAGGTTTAACTTATTTTTGATATATTATGTACTTGAACATTTCTGTGTTTTTTTCTTATGACACCTTATTACACCTATCTAAGCTTTTTCAAATGTAAGGGGTTAACTCGGCGTGGATTATTTTTATTTACACTGTCCTGTTGTTTAGGGATGATGACAGGGTAAGAGTGAGGTTTGGTGCACCCTTGAACCGGTTTGAACTCTCCGGTGGTCCCCTTTGCCACTGATCGTTCCAAAGCGGTAACCCTGTAGTCAACCCTTATATGTCTGTGATGTGCTTTTTTACTGAATGTGTTTGTGATGTACTTTTTGTGTCCGCACCTTTGCTTTGTAATACTTGTTGGAGTGACTGTATTCTGTGAATGCTACTCTTCTTGTTGGACTTAATAACCTTTCCTTTATATATCATCTTCTCTTAATTCCGTCTTTTGCTTTACTATTGTTTCTACTTGACCGTAACATTTTCGTTTGCGTTGTCTATTTCATTGTCTCTTTCATTGTTTATTGTATATATTTTATGATCACCTTTTTTACATTTCTCCATTTTAATCTGTCGGTCGCTGGTCTCTTGCTATTTCCTCATTACAATGTATTCTTGTTTATTTCAGACACTTTATTATTGTATTTTTGTTGACTAAACTTTTGAAGAAAAGATACGGCCTATGCATTATTTATATTGGTTATATACTACAATATCCAGGGCCTTTTTACCAGTTTTGGGGAAGGGGTCTTTTGACCTAAATTGGGGAAAAGAAATCCATGAATGGGGAATGAAATTTCCAGAGGTAAGTTTAAAAAATGGGGAAAACTACATGATTTTAAAAGAAATTTGGTTGGTGAAGGGACCTTATACAGGCCGCTACAAAGAAGAGTAAAACTGGCCTGATATCTCAAATAGTGCAATGTATCGCATCTTAACGACATACCTACACGAAAGCTCATATACTCGTATATGCTTGCCTTATGGGTTAATAGATCGTATTAGGTCTTCAAGGGTATTTGTCATATTTAATCGATCTTGTTAAATTTTGCTCAATATATCAAGCACATTTAGATCTCCTGAAACTACATTTGGTTTACAGCCTGTATGCAACAAGGTTTGGATTGTAATCCTTGAGAATTTTAAGTTTATTTGTTTGAATGGCATTTTACGTAATTTTTAGCACTTATCAGGCCATATATAACGGTCGATTTGTTGTGGTAGAGCCAAGAGGCAGCAGTAAGAATCGACAATTTTTCACTTGACAAGTGATTCGAACACGCATTCGTGACAGGCGAGAAAGTTTTAGGCGACGATTTAAGACATCACTGTATGTGATATACAGAAGATTAACAACATATCTGTATTTTTAAAAATCTGTATTTATAGATCATTATTTATGAAATATACTCAAAGTCAACCACGTGTTATTTAATCGAAGCACTGGATAGTCTAGATTATTTGCGACTCTTGTATGTCTATAAACTTTCTTCTATTTCTTTTTGAAGCGGCAACCAGTTTACCGAGATTCTGGTATGGTTTCGGATTGGCTGATACAGACACACCTTTTATCCAAGATAGACCGAACGGCAGAAAGACAACAAAATAATAAATAAACAAAGATGGAAACTTCATCATTATATGGACGAACTAACTGCGGATGATCAAATCACTACGTATAATATAATAAAAAAATAAAAGTACGTACATGTGTTTCCGATTTCATTTTGATTTTTTTACACAAAAGTGTCAAGACATTTTTTTATTATCTACAATCAAGCGTCGAAGATGATCAAGACTAAGTAATAGACAGACATTTGTACTTACGATTTACGACTTATGACTTATTACATATGACTTATTTCTTATGACTTAATTATTAATTAGGTATTCATTAACACTTATGACTTATCACTTATTTCTCGGGTGCACGATGGACATGGCGAAGATATTTAAGTAGATATAACAGCATTGTGTAATTTAAATCAGTAATTATTACCTGCTATACTTATGTTGTCAACACTCCAGTCCCCTCCCCACCATCTCCACAAACATGATTCCATACAAGACAATATACTAGACAAGTGTAATATCCATCAAAGAAATTCAGAGCAAAACAAATTGAAGCCATTTACACCACTTACTGTTGCAGCATTCCGTACTTAGCCATGTTTTCCATATAACGCAAGTTCATGCAACATGTATAGAACTGTTGTAGTCTATTTGGACAAAGATCCAACACAACATGCACGAAGCATCACAGTACAACATATGCAAACACAAATCTAAATAAAATCACCCGACAACAAATACCGGTAAATAATATTATGTTATATATAATAATATTTGGTAAGTGAAAGAATCACAAGTCTTAGTAGAAATGTCCTTCCAGTGCTCCCAAACGCTTAATTTTCGTTCAACTCTTCATTAATATTTCAGCGAAGAAATTGAATAAGAAGTACAGAAATAACTGTACAAGGAGGTTTCTCCATCGGTTAATTTAAAATCTTAACTTGTCAAGTGATTAAATAAACATGGTTGTGATTCATTGACTGTCAACACAGAGTTACCTAATTTGATTGTCAGAAACAAACCAATACATCTCATCCCAGACATTGTATTCGCTACATCCCGGACAAACAAGCCAATACATCTCATCCCAGACATTGTATTCGCTACATCCCGGACAAACAAGCCAATACATCTCATCCCATACATTGTATGCGCTACATCCCGGACAAACAAGCCAATACATCTCATCCCAGACATTGTATTCGCTACATCCCGGACAAACAAGCCAATACATCTCATCCCATACATTGTATTCGCTACATCCCGGACAAACAAGCCTATACATCTCATCCCATACATTGTATTCGCTACATCCCGGACAAACAAGCCACTACATCTCATCCCATACATTGTATTCGCTACATCCCGGACACAATTAAGTGTAAAGAGTATACTTGTCCTATTCTACACGACACAGTGAGCAATAACTATGGTTAAACATGCTGATTTCGCTTTGAGCTGAAAGCAACTATTAAAGGGACACACGGCAATCTTGATTTTTTAAAAAATGACGGCGTCCCGTTAGTTTTTCTCTTAACTTGCATTTGTTCAATCATTAATATTAATTGTTAGAATAGTTCAAAGCAAATTATTTTTACATATAACTAACTTCTTATAATATTGCACCAATAATATATTTAAACATTTGGTAAAATAATGAAATAAAATAGAAATCTCATTTTTTTTATTTAATTATATGCAAGCAGTTTTAAAGGGACACATGGCAATTTAGAGTTTTATTCAAATATTAAAATGTGTTCCTCGATTTACTTATCCTGCATCATTTTGACTTTAAAACTGCTTGCATATAATTAAATAAAAAATGAGATTTCACTTTTCTTCACTATTTTACCAAATTTTTAAATATATTATTGGTGCAATATTATAAAAAGTAAGTAATATGTAAAAATAATTTGCTTTGAACTATTCTAACAATTAATATTAATGATTGAACAAACGCAAGTTAAGAGAAAAACTAACGGGACGCCATGAGTTTTTTAAAAAAAAAATAAGGGGACGCCGTGAGTTTTTCAAAAATCAAGATTGCCATGTGTCCCTTTAAAGTCAAAATGACGCAAGATAACTAAATCGAGGAGCAAATTTTAGTGTTTGAATAAAACTTAAGATTGCCATGTGTCCCTTTAAGCAAAAGTATTGATTCAATATTTTTGTGATTGCAAAGTGTTGCCAATTTGAGTAACATGAGAAAACGTGTGTGTGTTGTTTGCAAATTATTTTAAAACATGTACGTTTAAGCCGGATTGCGAAGCAAATCCGGGCTTATGGTTGGGTAATGTCAGTTTTTGGTTAAAGTATTTCTCAAAAACAAATTGTCCGAAAGCTTTGAAACTTGGCACACATGTTCATTTTCATTATACAATGTCATATGACAAGAACCGTAAATCTGCCTTGTATTTTACCTAAGTAGCTACACGTTTTGACTTTGATTTTTCAGTTAACATGTTGAATGTACAATTATATTCCAAATAACATTTGATCAAAAACGTTTAAACTTGACACACATATTTAACATCATTACATAACCATATGTGAATTGAACTGAATTGGATGTTACAGTCGCACCAACAGCTAAAGTCATATGGCGACTTTCCAGCTTTCATTGGTAGAAGAAGAAGAAGACCCAAGGTGCCCGTTCGGGCAGTTTTATTTTGCACGGGCGGGCACCAGGATTCGAACCACAGACTTTCCGAAAGCCAGCTGGATAGCTTCTTCACCTAAAAAGTCCTTGTCTCGTGAGGGCACGAACCCACAGCGGTGAGGGACAAATGATTTCAAGTCAAAGACTCTAACCACTCGGTCACGGACGTCCCCTACAACGATATGTGACAAGCACCATAACTCTGTTATTTACCATAATAATCTCCCATTTATGATTTATACATAGAATTTCAGTTAAAAATTATAAATGTACAGTGATATTCTAAAAACTAATTATCCGTAAGCGTTGGAAATTGGCAAACATGGTCATCCTCCTTACACAACCATATGCGACAAGCATCTTACTCTAGTGCTGGGCAATCGGTTAAAATTTACAATCGGTCATCGGTTACAATCGGTTGGATGTAACCCCGATCAATCATCGGTTATAATCGGTTAGTCAATATGAAGTATAACATGTGTATGTTAATCTGAGTTCGAGGTCTTGAACTTAAAAATATTTCTGATTAATGCCATTTTAGCCTTTAAGGTTGACCAGGTAGGGGAGTGAGGAGGCAATGTAAAACAATACATATACTTTGAACCATTATGGGAATCTACTGTTTTAATTATATCGAGGAACAAAACGTTCTTTGCTCTTCATTGGACTCAAAGCGAATAGAGTAGGTGACGGGCACGCCATGGTCTCTGTGACAGTGAATGTTTCATAAAAACAGCGGGATCAGCTACGGACGGAGCGCCACCTCGTGAATAATAAGGGTAGGCGACTCAAACCTTAACGATTAAGCAATGAGCTTCTCTGTGACAATGAGGGATCGTATAAAATGCGGATCGTCTACAATGAGGGACCGTATAAAATCCGAAGGGATACGACTAAAAAATGAATAATCATATTTTTATTGAAAAACAAGTTTGGATTTGCTTGACCAGTCGCGTTTTGGCAAGCATACTTTTAATAATGGCCTAATATAGAAGTTCTGTCGGATTAACTTGCACTATAATTGTCATGCTAAATGGTATGAGACCACTGAGTGATAAGTGCAATCTGACTTGTTTAAAAGTTGTTATTAATGCTTTCCATTCAATATGGAGTGTTGGACGAACGGTAACTTGAAAATAACGTATTAATAGCCATGTGTATTAATAGCCATGTGTGAAATTAAAATGTAATGTCATTGACTCTTTCTTATACTTCGTTTCCATAAGGGACAGTGATGTTATGATGTTTATTGTTCAAGAATGTATTTGATAAACTGGGTAAAGTAAGATAAAGTAGACTATTTGTGATTCCATACTTGATCTTTTATTTCGTTTCATAAAGGTTGGGTAAAGACTCGATTACTAGTTGATCTTTAAACATAAGAATGTGTTAACATTTTGTAATATGACTAAATACGTCTGTTGTACATATTGAATATAAAAAAGTATTTCAGAATAACCTGCACATTAATTATAAGTGTAAGCAAATATGGTCCATGAACATACGAGTATAGTCACGGATCAGTTTAATTATATTAAACAATTCCAACATGAATGTATAAAAATTATATATTAATTTATTCTTATGCTTTATGTCAAAATATCTCTCATTGTCTATTGTAATAGTACTTCTGTGTTACTGCGTATATTTGTCCCTAAATTACTGATTGTCATGTATATATTATTATTCAATTGTTTGAATGCTAATCTGTAAAATTATATTGTATGCTCTCCAACTGGGAGGAAAATAAAGAATCAAATCAAATCAAAACCATAATGAAAAGAGTATTACTTTCAAAAATGTTTGAACGAATCCCACTGGGAGCTCTGCTTGTCAAATATAAGAGTGTCGACTTACGGATGATGCAGGCCTGCCAAAACTTTTTAACACAAAATCCTGAGATTTTTAAAATGTAAGATTTAAAGCGCACGAAGAACATTTTTAAATGAAAATTTGAGGCGCACGACTTGATTTTCGCACTACTTTTTTTAAAGCGCAAATTGTCACTGAAGGAACAAATTATGCCCTTAGGTGTTATTGTATATTCAGTCAGTGCATTACACAGATAACCCCGTTGTATTTACTAATAGTAAATACTCCTCTGAATAGGGAGCGTAACAGGACAATTCGGGAAACAGCTGAAAATCTGTGAAAATATAGCTGTTAAATCATGAACATTTTGTTTTGATGAAAAGTCCGGAGATTTTACACTTAAATCCGGAGATCCGCAGAGCGATTGAAAAATCCGGAGATTTGGCAGGCCTGATGATGTGGGGTAAACATTACTGGTTCTATCCAAGAAAAATTGTCTGGCTCCGTATTCATAAAGCAACTTAAGTGGGAAATATTACTTAAGTCAAAATCTAAGATTTTTATATATTTTTAAATATCCTTATTAACCTCTCAGGGACATTACAAATGATCTATTTTGAGATACTTATTTAGCTGTAGGTTTTATTTATACATAACCTTATTGAAAATATCAAGAAAACGCCTTAAATCGATAGAAAAGGGTGTTTAAAAAATTGATAAAATTTTACTTAAGTTAAGATTTTTTCTAAGAAGTGTTATAAATACGGACCCTGCCTCTCCCAAAAAACAATCGACCGTCATATATGGCCTAACATGTGCGAAAGATGACGTAAAACACCATTCAAACGAACAAAACATAAATTTAATAAACAAATAATTTAATAAAAGTGAAAAGAAAAAATGATTGTCATGTGTCCCTTTAAAACACTCGTTTGACTTAGTCATAAGTAATGTATTAACACGTCAATACTATGCAGTCATTCGCTATTAATACAGCTCTGTATGTTTGACATTTTAATGTAATGTTAAAGCGTAAAATGAAACAATCTCCACGCAGAGTTATCGTTCCTTGCACTCACATATATCTCTGCCAACTACTAAATTACACGATTTTGGTAAATCCTGTTAAATTGGAATATGTTCGCCTAAAACTCATTTATTTCTTGTGTAGATATAATTTTCAGAATATCTGCAGATTAGATGTTGCAGGATTTGAAATAGTGCAACAAAACAATTTAGTTTTAATCGGGACTATTTTACTACAAAACTAATACGTACTTAATTCGCCTCAATCGATACGCATATGTTAACATTTCAAACCGAAGCTCGATAGCAGAAAATTACTTTAAAAAAAATAACTCATAAAAAAAATAAAAATGTATTTGATATATGTCTATATTTTATCTTTGCAGATCACGCAAAAGGATTTATTTTATCATGCAGATATGCACTTTTCTGCCAAAAAAAGGGGTGACCTAATACATTTTACTTTATTAGGCAAGTTGACCAATAAAGCAAATCAATGCGGAATCCCTCGGCGTTTATTGTACGTAACGTTATCTGACAACAAACACAAAAACAAAACATCATCAGTGAACATGGCGGCGTTCTCGATAAGCGTAACATTATGAGAAAAAGGTAATAATAGTAATTCATACAAAAAATGTGGATAATCTACATGATAAATAGAATATTATGTCAGTGCCTTTTACTATCAAGTTTATTAGGCTCGGAACGAAAACGAAAAATGGCTCGGTAGAGCCTCGCCATTATTTGTTTAATAAACTTGATAGTAAAAGGCACTGACATAATATTCTCTATATAAACAGCGTCATAACTTTTTTGAATAATACGTGACCTTACCATTCGCCCTTCGACAGAGTCCGATGAGGAACGAGTGTACTCCGGGTAGAGATTGAATGAAAAAGAAATGTATTGGAGCGTGTTTATATCACGTATAGGTTATAAATAATTTAACGCAAAAGCGACGAGCGACATCAAGTTACAGGCTTGCTATATCAGTCACGTATCAGTGGCTTAGGTAGTATGTCAAGCAATACGTTTAGTCACTACTTCATACTATGAATGAATGAATGAATGAATGGTGTTTTACGGCACGTCGACACATAAATAGGTCATATTGTGCGCAAAAATGGATGAAAAATGAAGAAATGAAGTATTAATTAAAAATTAGGGTAAATATATAAAGATAAAACTATTAAAAAATAAGGGATGATAAGGTGTAATATAAACTCTGTATGTAAATCAACGAATGCCCGTCAACGGGTATATAAACAAGTAAATATATATAAAAACACATTATAATGATTTATATAGTCTGATCTCTTTTAGGAAATCTAAAACAAGACTAAAATCTACAGTATCAAATAACTCTTTCATAGTATTAACATTGTAGTACCTTTGACGCATAGGATCAAAGTCTACACATTCCAATAAGATGTGTTTGACCGTTAACGGTGCAAAGCACTATGAAAAAAAAATCAAACATTTCTAAATAAAGACATCAAAAGACGATGTATAGTTAAATTTTAATTAAAGTCACTTCAGTCACACAATATACGGAGCCGATACTGAAATCCTGGTTAATCTACACTAAATATTAACGATGTTTTGAATAAAATATACTAATTTCTATTACAAAAATCACAGACAAAAATGCTAGTCAAATTTTCAGAATGCGTGAGAATGTAAAATGTATTCGTGTGAAGTGATTTGACACGATAATGCGTGAGACTGACAGGTATGCATTATGGTAGTATTCATTTATAATTTGATTGAAAGCGATTCCTCCTCCACTCCCCTTCCAGTTCGCCCCGTGTGGTTGCCGGGGTAGATACAACCACTGCAAATCCCGCTACAGGCAGAGGGGTAGGACCCCACTCCCACCCCACCCCCTTCATGTTCATTTTTTTCGCATGCTCATTCAAGGTCTTCTTCATGACGTAAATGGAGTGTCTATACAATACAATAGAATTTGCAGCAACTCTGCAGTTCTGCAGGTTAGAAAATTCTAGGCCCATTCTCCATATTTTATCTAGATATAAATGGAGGATGAGCCTGGCATGTTCATCCCTGTTTGGTGCCATATAACCTTTCTTGTGTTTGTGCGCCGTAAAACCCCAATTCAATTCAATTCTTCCAGTTCGCCTTCAATCACGTTAAGGACTATCGGTCAGCCATTTTTGATCCAAAAAATCCAAAATCGATGAGATATGGTCAAGTGAATTTTTCAACTTCCAATAAGTAATAGATCGAGTATGGTTTCATCTCGTTGGTTCATTTAAACATCGAGATGGCTCTATTTCAGTTATTCTAACTGTTATTCTCACTGTTATTCTCACAGTTATTCTGACAGGTATCATTTTCAATTAAACGATTTACACCTGTGTCTGAACAAAGATAATTGTCTGTGACCATGCTACAACTGACCATTCTCTTTGTTCAGATACAGGTGTAAATCGTTTAATTGATAATAAGACCTGTCAGAATAACTGTGAGAATAACAGTGAGAATAACAGTTAGAATAACTGAAATAGAGCTGAAATGGACATGCTACAAAACAAATAGAGTATGGTTTCATCTCGTTGGTTAATTTAAACACCTCGATGGGCTACGCCCATCTCGATGTTTAAATGAACCAACTCAATGAAACCATACTCTATCTATTACTTGTAGTAGTCTACACCATTTATTCTGGTAGGTGTTATTTTCAATTAAACGATTTACACCTGTGCTATTACAAAGGGAAATGTCACCGACCATGCTACAAGAATCAATATACGTGTAAGATGTATGTAAAATATCCACCATTCCTTGTTCCTACACACTAATTATTTGAAATCATTGTAATGAACCTAGGCTATAGCATGTATATGCAAATGCGTGCGTAGTTAAATGTACTATTACATTATTACACAATATGCGATTGTAAACACACCTGGGCCTATATAGATTTTAATTTTCAAGATATCGGCGACGCTCCAATTCAAATACACTTGTGTAGAACACACAACTAGTTATAATCTTGTTGTGGCCCATTCATATTATACGGGCATAGATAACACATACTAAAATTGAAGAGTTAAGTTAGTATATGTCCGTATGTTTGTTTAAACGGGCTATCACCTTTACCAAAGCAAACCACCTTTAGTTAAGTTTTAATTTCATCTTGACTTATAGTTAAGTTTAATTCCATGATCTTTACGTTTAATTCCATCGAGCTCAAGAAATACTAGCTGCAGCTCAATTATTGAAGGACACATGTTTAAATAAGTATTTGCATTAACTAACATATGTGTGAAATTCTGACGTTAAAGATATACACATTTAAAATTAAATTAATGGTGAATGAACACGATCCAAACTTACCTGCGGTTTAAATTATCCGGCTTTAAATAAGCAGAACACCTCTTTCTATAGCATAGGCTGACGTAAATACGAGATCGTCTGTTTGTCATTTATTAAACTTAAAGTATGTCCTGCTGATAAACGGTCGTTATCAGATAAGATTTGTAGTCCCGCTTGTAAATACCGCTGTTTTCCGTAACAGGAAGTGTGTATGGGGTTTTAAAGTCGCTTTTAACAATCGTTCAGTAATATTTCTAGCATATCCGCGTAAAATACATGGGTGGTGGAAAGCCTGATCTTACACAAGGTGGAAGATGAAAATCACGCTCTCATATCAATGACAGTTGCATGACATCATTGTGTAAATAAACATCCAAAACGTTAACAGTTGGCGATGTCAACGCGCATAAATACGATATGCAAGAAAAATCATGACCCGTATCCGGTTCAGATAGTGAAATTTCAACCCTCGGTATAATTGTTTTAAACGGCAGAGCCTAGGTTATGCAGAGCCTCTGTTCCGATAAAAACAATTACACGTCGTGTTAAACCAGATCTTCACCGGATACCCATGAAAGATTCTTATATTGTAGCAGTGAGCTCAATTCTCAATTCTATAGTGCCGCCACACTGGAATACCACGCCACCCAGTCACAGTGAGACCGGACTGGAATATCCCGCCGCCAGTCACAGTGACACCGGACTGACCAGTCCTAGAAAGTTCTATGCTTTATATGCTGAACGTCAAGCAAGGGAGCTTCTAGGCCTAGTACCATTTGGTATGACGCGGCCGGATATTGAGTCCAGTACTATTTGGTATGACGCGGCCGGATGTTGGGTCCAGTACCATTTGGTATGACGCGGCCGGATATTGAGTTCAGTACCATTTGGTATGACGCGGCCGCATATTGAGTCAAGTACCATTTGGTATGACGCGGCCGGATATTGAGTCCAGTACCATTTGGTATGACGCGGCCGGATATTGAGTCCACGATATCCTGCATGCGAGACGGACGCTGTACCGCTACACCACTGCCGAGGTTATAACAGCAAGTAGAGCCGACAATACCAAAAGATACCTCAGATAATTCTTAGCTTTACGGCATATGTACAGTAAGTGATTAATTTAAGCATGTTACTGTATTGTCATAAAAAATGCTCACAACATTAGTTCCGCCCTCCCTGATACAGTGATTTACAATGATATGCCTGGCTGAAAACCGGAATAGTTGGATAACTAGATCTAGATCTAACATTATTTCTGTCATGTTAGAATAAAGGCTGCCTAAAATAAAAAAATAAAAAATGACAGTAGTCAAAATATGCCATGAACTCAAAATACAACCGTATATAAAATTTAATGATAAGAATAGACCTAGATAGATAATAAATATTGCACCCTTGTGAGGGTGACAGTGGATATAGAAAATCCTGTTAGTGCCTGATCGTATTCAGTTTATCATGTTCGGCACGAAAAAATGAAACCCTCGGTACAGCCTCGATCGGGCTTTATTTTTTCTCAGCCTCACCTGATAAACTGGATGAGATTAGGCACTAACATGATATTCCTATTTATTAGATCTATAGATCTACCGAAAAAAGTAAAAATGAACCGTGTAAAAAGAGGTCCATTTCGTTCTTATTTAAAGTGGGTGTTTTTATTTATTGTTTTTAAGTTAACAGTTTTGATTTACACGTTATGGTCAACAGAAACATTATACATATCTTTAAAAAAAAACACATTCCATCAACGTTTTAAAAATATAAACAATGGTCGATGGTAAGATGCGATGGTCGATGGTAAGATGCGATGGTAAGATGCGATGGTCGATAGTAAGATGCGATGGTCGATGGTAAGATGCGATGGTAAGATGCGATGGTCGATGGTAAGATGCGATGGTCGATGGTGAGATCGCATCTTACCATCAACCATCGCATCTTACCATCGCATCTTACCATCGCCCATCGCATCTTACCATCGACCATCGACCTAGACTGAGAATTGATAAGTCGATGGTCGATGGTAAGATGCGATGGTCGATGGTAAGATGCGATGTTAAGATGCGATGGTCGATGGTAAGATGCGATGGTCGATGGTAAGATGCGATGGTAAGATGCGATGGTAAGATGCGATGGTCGATGGTAAGATGCCATGGTCGATGGTCCATCGCATCTTGCCATCGACCATCGCATATTACCATCGCATCTTACCATCTACCATCGACCTAGAGTTAGTTACTTAGATTTTTCAGTTAAAATGGTGAATTCTCAATCCGGCGTTCGTAATATAATCGCTTTAGTAATATGTTTATATGATCATGAAACTGCAAAACTGCTGAGTTGCTGCAAATTAGTTATGTTGTTTCGCGCTGAGACCACTATCATTGTTTTCTGCCACCAGTGTTTTCAAGTAGCAACTGAAACAATACGGCATCAGTATGAAGACCTGTAATAAACTTGACAAAACGAACATGAAATCGGAGTGGGTGGCCCGATTTTATCCTGTCTGCCTGAAAAGCATTGACCCATAGTAAGTCAATCCAAATACAAACACAACCATCATAATGTGTTTCAGTTCCATGTTCGATACATGTGCACGATAACTTTCTAACCTATACCCCTATGCGACGTTCAATTTAACGTATTGGAGTTGACATAGGTTGGTTGGGAAACACAGCGAAACAGCAAGTTTCGGTTTTATAAACCAGTATATTACGGTGCCCTGTTAGGGCCATGTTACCACCGATGATAAGATGCGATGGTCGATGGTAAGATGCGATGGTCGATGGTCCATCGCATCTTACCATCGACCATCGCATCTTACCATCGACCATATCATCGTATCTTACCATCGACCATCGCATCTTACCATCGACCATCGCATCTTACCATCGCATCTTACCATCGACCATCACATCTTACCATCGACCATCGACCTAGGTCAAAGGTCGACGGTAAGATGCGATGGTAACATGGCCCTAACAGGACACCGTATGTTGGTCATGGAAAAAACAATAAAGATCTATATTTATAAACTTGCTGTGACGTCCGATTGTTTTCATTAGAAATGCATTGATTCCGAGATGATTGGGAGGGTAACATTTAAAAATATGCTGCCCTTCAGTGACGTCACTCCAGGGTGTGGCATTATAACATCGTACGACAGCGCGAAATATTAAATAGATCTAACAGTCTATTGCATATCTATTGGAATTTAATATAGGGGACCGACATGAGATATAATATAAGAATCGTTCATGGGTATCCGGTGAAGACATTCCAACACGTTGTATAATTGTTTTTATCGGCACCGAGGCTCTGCCGAGGTTCCGATTAAAACAAATATATATACCTATACTCAGTTGCAAAAGAAACTGGATACTTTCAAAATTGTACTTTACACCCTATCGTCTTTATCAAGCGACAGTCCCTTAATGATTCGACCTATTGAAAAACAGATGACAACATGATATTTGCAAAGGAATGATAAAAACGTTGGTACCAAGCATGGCATATTCATTTTGGAATTTGTCAATTTAATTCTAAAATAACTTTATACAATTAAATCTAAACAAAACTCAGTGTCCACTTTCTTTTGCAACTGAGTATAGGATTGGAATTTCCCTATCTAAATAGGATACCCATGATTGATTCTTTTCCTTGCATTCTGCGCGTTCACGTCGCCAGCTACTAACGTGTTGCATGTTTATTTACACAATGACATCATGCACCTGTCATTGTTGACATCAGCGCGTGACCTTTATCTTCATCAGGCTTTCCATCACCCATGTAAAACACGATAACCTTATCCGGTATGCAAGAATAACTTAAATTGATAATTTCTTTGCAATCTCTTTCAGTTAATCTGGAAAGTGAAGAAAATCAGCCCGCTACGAGGTAATGTTTGTTTGATTACTTCGTAACTACGGAACGGATTCTAATAAAATATAGCGCAAAAAGACGACATCAAAAACGCTTAATGCTCCTTTGTCTATTTTTGACAAAATTTTCTTAATTTTAATGGAGAATCGAGTACAGTTTACGGGAAAATGCTACTTGCGACTATATCGTTCACTTGAATCGTTCTTGGTTCACTGTTTTGTACAAATTCCCATTGCACAGATTCCAGTTATTAGAAAGAATTGTTGACCGACATAATACAGAAATATCCGCAAAAGCATAATGAGTTTAATTGATGTTTTTACAGAAATATCGCAGCATAATTATGAAAATGATGTCGTACACTTGTTTATGCAACAAAGATTATAGAACACTGGTGGGACCTATGCAACAAAGATATAGAACACTGGATGCAGTTTCAGAAAGTGTATCTTCTATATTTATTCTCAGAGGTCAAGATGTTGTTGTGTTTAAGTTTGCGGTGTCTATAAAACATTAATTGTCTTATTTTTTGTTTTAATGTAGTATAGTTTTACATCGAAATAATAAACTTGTCAAGTAGACAGCAATTCTGAAATCCAACAAGAAGGACTTGGTTGATATCAGTCCTGTTAAATTATAATGATAACATACTAGAAAAGTATATTGGTCATTTTACTTCTATTTAAATTATGATTTATTTTACTTGTTTACATGTCTAGAACGAGCCTCAAACCACTATTTTCCCTAATGGATTCGAAACTAGACACTTTGGATGTCAGTCAAAACGTTCCCAAGTCGAAACGACCCCTGGTCGAAACGTCCCCAAATAGACCAAAACCTTTCTGTATTTTCAAATTGTCCAAACTTCCAATAAATTTCCCTATTAAACAATAGGTAGATAATGGTTAAGTTTGTTTGTTTTTGTGAGTGTGTTATCATATTTTTATGTGTTTATTTATACCTATATATTTAACACTTTTAATAATATTTTATTTGGCAAAT
This sequence comes from Cyrtodaria siliqua, assembly GCA_037043455.1. NCBI lineage: Eukaryota > Metazoa > Mollusca > Bivalvia > Adapedonta > Hiatellidae > Cyrtodaria > Cyrtodaria siliqua. The sequence goes on along the minus strand of JAWPHD010011013.1, from coordinate 63,818 downwards.
AGTGAATGTATTTATTGATTTTCTATTATAACTTTATTCAAATATTTAATAATATACGTTTTGACTAGGGGACGTTTCGACTGTAATTATTAGTATGTGTATAAAGGTGATTTTGATTGTAGAATAAAATAGGAGGGGAGAATTATTAGGAGAAAACATAATTGTCTATTTTTTGATTTTTATTTCACATTTTTATAGCGTAACAAATACTGATTAACACCAGGGTCATGTATGTGTTCAATTTTCATACCAGATTACAATTTACAGTTCTGATTTCACACGATTAAAACATGTTGTTGTTGTTGCTGCTACTGCAGCTACTGCTGCTGTCGTTAATGTCCGTTAAGGCGTTTCATCTGGTCGTGAACTACGGCTTGGTGAGTCTTGGTCAATATACCATGACATAGCTTCATGAACTTGTAGAGTTAGATTAAATTAAACATTTATAAGGAGAAAAAACTGTTGTAAAAGCAATAAGTTCAAAGATGTCGTGCAGTTCTGCAAAACGAGAACTTCTAGGAGCTAATAATATGATTATTGTTTGACGCCTCCATTACGTCAATGTTTTATCTCATTACTATATACTAATTCGTAGACTCCAGTGCAATCTACCGAAGATAATGTTGTTTCGACGCATATCACTCAGTGCAAGATTTTCTAGGCTGGAATAGATAAGAAGCAAAACAGACTTCCAACGATGTACCTATATTGTATCGACCATTTCTTTTAAACTGTATGTTACACTTGTATTTTACGACAATGTTGAAATTCTTGAAGAAAACAGCAACTGGAAATCAAGTTTTGAATATCGCTTGCATTGGGTTTAAAAGGAATATCATTTGCATTAAAATTACAAATTAAAAACAACTATAGAACATGGTCATAAAACCGTCACGACGTCAGACAACTTGACCTCGAAACATCACGTGGCGTCATAAAATCACGTCTTTTGTGCTGAAACGTTATTATTATTTAAACTTACAGTCGTCGTTTGTGTTGCCTCGTTATTTATGTGGTGTGGCATACTGCTGTTGTTTAATGTGTTTATATTTTTTATATTTTATTTAAAAATACCCGGTAGTCAACCAGTAGGCCCATTTAGGAAAGGGTCCCATATGGCATCTGGAAAAAATATTTGCCTCATGTGGCATACGAAAAAAAAAAATCTATACGGAAAAAAATCATTAGTCTATATGGAAAAATATAGTAAATTAAAAAAATCATATGGCATATTGAGAAAAATATCTTGGCTATCTGTCATATGGAAAAACAAATCCGCGAACCTAGAACACCACTGCCAAATGGACGAACACGTTTTCTCTTCTCTCCAGACGGAGCTAATGTAGAGACATTATTGCTGTTGAACGGTTCATAAACACATAACATGTCATTTTGAGCCATCCAAGAGAGAAATAAAGTTAACATAGGAATCCGGGAATCTGTCATACTCCGACCACCCAACTTCTGACGGAGAAGCAAAGGGAAAGTGTCTTTAAAGAACACACAAAGGAAACACAACGGTGCAGTCGATGATTGAATCCGGGATCATTCGGATTTCAAGTCCACCGTGCTACCTACTGGACAAAGGCATTTCTCAAACTGATTGTGGATAAACAAATAACAGAAGACAAATGACAGTTTACGGAAAACAGGGCGTTTCCTGGGTATTTTGTACATTATCGACAATTATCATTTAAATAGTGATTTGAACCTGTTCGGAGTGGTAACAACAATCAGTTACTGAAATGAGTGTGTGGAGTGACACCAACACAATAGAAAATGTCTTTACTTTACTTTTTTTCTTTTTTTCATTTTGTTTGTGGGTTGGGAATGTTTTTCTTTAAATTGGGGGAAAGAGTGGGTTTTGCCATTGGGAACGGGTCCTTATTCGGCCCCATGGCACTCCGAGGAAAAGCCCTGGAAAAGGACGTATCGCAATGGCAAGAAAGCAACACGACAGAAGTAAATGTAAGTAAACGTGTTAATGGGGATATTGAAAACAGTAGAAGTGGTGATTTAAATCAGGTATGAAGGTCAACAAATAGAAAACGATAAAAGGGAGGCTGATGACAGCATATATGATGGGCAGCAGTAAATGATGATTTGTTTGTATGCATTTTCAACACATGTAAGGTTATATATGACGGTCTAATTTGTTTGTGGTGGAGGCAGACCACCCACATTTCCCGGGTAGAACTAGTACTGTACACCGCCCGCCATCCGCAAGAATCGACACTTCCTCATTCACAAGTCGAGCTCCCAGTCAGACGTGCGGATATTGATATAAAAGACATATGATGTTTTCTATGTCCGGAATGATGGACAATGAATGAATATGACTAAAGGCAAGATTAAACAAAGGTAGAATATAACATATAAGACAACTGAACGAGTCTCAGACGGTGTGAAATAGTGTAGGCACATATCAAAAAGGAAATTGAATTGAAAAAAATACTTTTCATTTAAATATGCACACTGCAGGGATAACATCACAGTAAAACTACAAAGTAAGTAAAAGTAAAGTGTTTGTTCATTATAGTGTCACCCCTATTGAAAGGGCCAGCCAATCTTCACTTATAAGACACCTTTGTCTTGAACATCATTACTTCCCGCTTCCTATTCTTTAATGCCAGGCACCAGGCAGGTAGGCAATCGGTAACCGTTATTTAACTAGCTGGCGGCTCACCAACCGAACCAACCCGTCTCTCTTCAGTAACAAGCCCGCCTCTGACGGGACTAGAACCTTCAACTTTTCATTTAAATATGCACAATGCAGGGATAACACCACATTAAAAGTATATTAACATTCGTTCAACGAATAATATGTAATAATTCCAGACCAATGTAAATATACACATTATTTTCAACATGATTGATTCTATTTCAAATAGTGGTGAAATTAAATATGCATGCTCGTAATAAGAAATTTAAGACATGAACGGATTACTCAATTTGTTAATTGAAGGTGAATGGCGTCCATTCAGTTTTAAATTGTATTACATATGAGCAATTTACAGTCAAGAAATACTGAGGACTGGATGAATGTGGCACTGCTTGGTTCTTTTATTCGACGACTGGATGAATGTGGCACTGCTTGGTTCCTTTATTCGACGACTGGATGAATGTGGCACTGCTTGGTTCCTTTATTCGACGATTTTAAATACAAGCGTCTTGATCCTGTGTGCAGAATTTTTGTTTTAACCGGAACTACGTATTTTTGTTATAATATGTTTGACAATCCACATTCAGTTAGGCGATATAATGATGAAGTTTTCCTCTTTGTTTATTTGTTAATCAGTGAAATAGTGAATATTCGTTCTTCTGGTGTGTGTGTGTGCCAGCCAATCAGAAACGATACCAGAATTTCGGTAAAATTGCTCGCTTCAAAACATTTTTAAAAGAAAGCTTCTAGGCGTTTGTCATAGGAAAAAAAGCGTTGCAGATGGTCTAGACTAGCGTAATAGATAGTAGATGATGACGAATACAACACGTTTTTTCGAAGGAGGCTTTTATTGATTGAAATCGTCTTAAGCATAAGTTATCGTAATAACATGTTAGGGACCAGGCAATATTTATCGGGGGGTTGGGACCGGTGCAAATAAAAATGTTATATAAAAAAAATGTACGTCCCGTGGCAAGCAAACGAAAAAAAAGGTATCGTCCCATGGTTTGTCGCGACAAAAAAATACCTGCCCCATGCCATTTCGCACCATTCCCAATGCCCAGATAAATATTGCCTGGTCCATAAGCACCCTCTATACCAAATGAGGTTTGCTGCAAGCTTGCAGCGAACAATTTTGTTCACCATAACAATTCTTAATTGTTCGCCAATGTTCGCCACTAGCGGTGATGTTGCAGCAAACATTATGGTTATCTTTGGCGAATTTGCTGCGAAGTCGCCAAAAAGCTATACATTCGCCAGAAACATTTATTTATTTGGAACGTTCACCATAACATCACCACAAACTTACTTTCATGTTCTTTTGTTCGCCACAACATTGCGACACATTTTACCAATCCGATTTTTCGTGTTCGACAGCGCCGATATATCCATGAAAATTGGAGTATTGCAGAAATGACAGTGCTCGACAACTTTATGAAAATAAGAGTAATGCAGAAATGACATTGCACAACATCTACATGAAAATAAATAATGCAAAAAATGACAGCGTTCGACATCTTCATAAAAATGGGAGTATTGCAGAAATTACTGCACTCGACATCTCCATGAAAATATGAGTAATGCAGAAATGGCAACACTCGACAACTCCATGAAAATTAGAGTAATGACAGTACTCCACAGCGCTCGATATCTCCATGAAAATGAGAGTAATGCAGAAATGACAGTGCTCGACATCTCCATGAAAATGAAAGTAATGCAGAAGTGACAGCGCCGATATCTCCAAGAAAATTTGAGTAATGCAGAAATGACAGTGATCGACATCTTCATGAAAATGAGAATAATGCAAAAATTACAGCGCTCGACATCTCCATGAAAATGTGAGTAATGTAAAAATGTCATCGCTCGAAATCTCCATGAAAATGAGAGTAATGAAGAAATAACAGTGATCGACATCTCCATGAAAATGAGAGTAATGCAGAAATGACAGTGCTCGACATCTCCATGCAAATGGGAGTAATGTAGGAATGACAGCACTCGACATCTCCATGCAAATGGGAGTAATGTAGGAATGACAGCACTCGACATTTCTATTAAAATGGGAGTAATGCAGGAACATCTCCATGCAAACGGGAGTAATGCGGAATGACAGCACTCAACATCTCCATGAAAATGAGAGTAATGCAGAAATGATAGTGCTCGACATCATCTTGAAAATGGGAGTAATGCAGGAATGACAACGCTCGACATTCTCCATTAAAATGGGAGAAATGCAGGAATGACAGCGCTCGACATCTCCATAAAAATGGCCGAGTAATGCAGAAATGACAGCGCTCGACATCTCCATGAAAATGAGAGTAATGCAGAAATGACAGATTTTAATTTTGAGAGGATTTATTTAATTAGTGTCAGTTTATTCAAATTGTGTCGATTTATTTAAATATAGTCAATTTAATCAAATTGTTGCACATTTAGTGAAATGAAGGTCCATTTATTTGGAATTTTTAAACAATTATTTAAATCAAAACCATTTAGTTAAGTCGTACAGGGTTCCGGAAATACGATTGCCCGACGCCCCGGGAAAGTGGATTTTGGGTGCGGGCAAGTGACCTTCGCAAATCTGGTTGCCCGCCACTTTCCCGACGGACATTTCCATTTCAGACCAAATCAAGTGGCAAACTAGCCATATCAAAATTTCATTTTGATAACTGAATAAACCTGGCTGCTGTTTTTTGCCGCTAGCGATTGTTAATAAGATCAAACAACTTTTGGTACAATCAACAATCTCGGCTCAGGCAGCTTAATTTGCGGCATTATTTCAATAAACAACTAATTAACCCACGCACCGTTTGAAAACAACACCGTATCACAATATCCTGACAAGACCGTCAGACGTGTGTCCATCAGCCAATGAAATCGCAGAAATCATGTCCGTGACCTTCCAACCATATAGCTACTTTCAGAAATCGTTTCCAAATAATCTCTGAACGTCATTTGTACCTTCCATCAATCAAATCAGAAAACTCTTTCTTAATTTGCAAATTTAATGTGTCAAAATCATGATTGACAGACCCACGTGACGTTATGTTTTTGTTTAGATAATCTTGCCGAAGATTTTTTCGAAAATACATTTTCTTTTACTCGAAGCACTGGTTTATCAATGCGATTTTATGAGGTATTTGGTGTATTTCATTGATATAGTCTGTAATTAAACGTATATGGAAGTGCATACTACGACGTATGGATATATTTATATCGTGAGGATATAATCTAAATCGTAAGGATATACCTTAAATCGAGAGCATTAATTAAATAGTGTCGATTTATTTAAATCGTGTCAATTTATTTAAATATGGTGCAGTGCAATCCATGTTAAATAGTGAAAAAAAAATCGAGCTAAATATTTATTTTTTTTACAAACGGCGCACCATTGTTCTATTTCATAATATCAGTCCATTATTTATTTTGAAAAACATCACCAGAACAATGCAGAGAAACAATTTATGCAAATGAAGTTCGCTGCAAAGTTTTTTACTATGTAACTGAGGTCTGCGGCAAAGTAGGAGCTAACATCGCCAAAACATCGCCAGAAGATTACAGCTACAAGTGGTAAGCAAATGAAGTGTGCTAAGAAGTTGTCGCACACTTTTACTATGCAAATGAGGTCTGCGGCAAAGTTGCGGTGAACATAACCAGAACCTCATTTGAATATTTGTTTGCTGCAACTTTGCCGCATACTTCACTTGCATGGTAAAAGTGTACCGCAACTTCTGCAACAGATTTGCAGTAATGTTTGCTGCAGTTGCCAGAAGCCTATATTTTTGGTAAGGGAGCCTTTTTGGTCAAAGATCACTGCTTCAATATTTGTAATTGTTTGTGTGGGGAAAAGTGTACGTCCCATGGCAAGCTAGCGGAAAAAAAATATTGTCCCATGGTTTGTCGCGACAAAAAAAGTACCTGTCCCATGACATTTTGCACCGGTCCCAACCCACAATGAATATTGCCTGGTCCCTTACAGCACGAACGGTTATGTATTTGCTACATCACTTGTCACGTTTAAACAAAAAACGAAACCATATGATAGATGCATGACGGGTATTTAAAATTAATTATACGCCTGCATCAAGTTAAGTGCTTTTTAATTAATGCAGTGTTTTCCAGTAATGTTGACTATTATAATATATTTTTAGTTAACATACACTTATCATCGTGTGGTTTTGAAATAAAGTGCACAATGAAGTAAAGTGGCGGGATAGATAGGCTGTGCGGTTCCAGTATAGACGGTCACTTTTCAAAGAATTGTATATTTTTTAATAATTCATATTTTCATTTGGAATTTTAACTGGCTTCGTTTAACAAATATCGCTAGCGATTTATAAAACATAATCTGCCTTGATTGGACGAAAACCTTGTTGATAAACTTAATAAAACATTGGTATGTGTTTCGTTGATTTTCAGTTTTTAGTACTCGTGTTATTTTCATAAACCCTGGGTGACCGATTATAAAAGTTGAGTAGTGTATTGCATATATGAAAAAGTTCTGTTTTTTTGTTTTAATTGCAGTGATGATCTATAATCGAACTTATTTCACATTCTGTATATAGTATATATATATATTATATACACACCGTTTTGTTAGAATATTCAACAGTGGCTGATTCAGTTATCTTTATAGTAAAGCTAGGTGCTTTTAAAACGGCATTACCAGATACTTTTCGAAACGAAAGATTTTGGGAGCTGAGGTTAAGACACAGCAACCACTGATAAAATATATGTTTCGTGGTCACATGCCACCCGACAATGTTATATTAAAACACACATGGATGATACGATAATCGATTTGAAAGCACGTACAATGTCCAGCCTGGCAAATATAATTTTATTCTCCTCGATGTCGTATCTTTTTAGAAGGGAATCGCTGTGGTCAAATATACGTACAGCATATGCAAACTAAAGGTTCATTCGTCAATCTATTCTTTATTTCGACAACGAAGATGATAGACTATGTTTATAAAACTAAATTAATTAATAAGTTTGAGTTGGTACTGAACGACTTGTCAACAGATTGTCTTTCTTTGTTATGTTCAGCCTACTCATAGAGAGGGAACGGATTCACAATAATCCGGGAACCCTTCCCGACTTTTACTATCGAAACATTTCTATCGTTAGATGTAAGTTTTTAACGTGCTCGGAGGATAGACTACGATACACGGAACTGCCCGTTTTACATCTCCATCCGAGCCTAATGGAAGAGTGACTAAAGACCAACCGAAGTATACCAGTGGCGGCAGTGAAGCTCGAACCCGTGATATCCATTGTGCTACCGCGATATCCAAAGCCACCGCAGCCACGTATTAAAGCCACAACGGTCCCCATAACTAAAGAAGAAACTAGCATATTAACGTCTGATCACTCACCTTTAAAATGTAATATCGTTGTTTATCCACTAATAAGCTAAGCGGAACGCTGACCCGTTCGGATAAACTATAAGTGCACTACATAACACATCCTAGGTAGTTTTGACCAAATAACCTTGTTTTTTAACAAACAAATTAATTCATGGAAAATTTAGTCCTGGTGTGTTAGATGATATTATGGATAATGATATTTAACAGTGATCAAATGTTTACCAAAATGTAAACATAAATATACATAGCCTTACTGGTACAATGTACTTAAAAGGCGCGCATAGTTATTTAAATCTAGACGATTAAGATGTATTTGTGTCTTATGTGATTTTCAATACCACAAAGCGTATACAAATACTAAAAATATGTGTTCGCCGTCAGCAACACTAATCTGATTATCCCAAAACAGTCTTAAGCCGAATTAAAACGCGCAGCAAATCTAGATTATACATTATGCTTAAAGCTACAGACGCTATATTTAAACTGATACTAACTCATGAATATGCATAAGTCACGTGTGAAGTAGTTTCAAGTCGACGAACGGCGAAAAAGTCGGCATATAACCCAGAAATCGATGAGTAAAATATCATATTTCATTTAGCCTTCGTACAGGTAACATCGATAATATACGGCTTCCATAAAACAAAAGAGTTGCCCGGAACGGGATTTGAACCAGTGGCATTATATAGTTTTATTTGAAGATTTTACCACCACGGCAGCTTGTTGGTATGTAGTAGCATTTTAAACACTAAATAGTCATTACGTAATAACTATAGCACACACACCCGCGCAAACTTATCATCCGCTAAATAAAAAAATCGAGACTAATGACTGATCAGCAGCCAGTTTTACCCGCAAGATGATCTGGGTTAACAATGGACACAAAGGCTATTTATAATCATGCTTAGTGGGTTAAAGGTTGAGATCAAGATGATGTAACTGGACATTATGTATCATGCTCTGGATCCCCTTTCAATTCAAAGCTATGGTTTTCATTTTGCGTTTCCCACTGGGCGTTTTAAAAAAAAAAAGCTAATTATTTCTTTGTCCTATGCAAAATAAATTAGCAGTAATTAGCAGTATAAAAATATTTATTAATTTTTTGGGGCAAAAAAAGAATTTAAATTTTTGAGACGGAATCTTAGTCAAATTAATAATAAATAGTATTACACCACGCATGGTTATTTACATGTGCGAGATGATGAAGTATATCTCATACTGATAGATACTGAGCGTCGTTCAAATATGTTAAGTTATTTTGCATCATAATATATGTTACTAAATATACAACATTCTCAATAATTAGCCGTAGCTTAGTTGTTAGCACGTTGTGTAAACTAGAAGGACTTGTATTCGAGTCACGAAAGACGAGTCACGAAAGAGGCAAAACAAATAATTATTTTAGATCATAATGCTACCTGTGTAGGGAGATACGATGTGCACTGCTCGATGTCTGTAAAGTAAATGGTGTACTGCGTCAAGTTTGAGCGCTTAAATACCCGATTTCGCCATGAGCTGGTGAACACGAATTTACAAATAAAGACACGCCTACAAAGAAGAAAGCGATTTAAATACAGGGTCGGTAGCTTTAAGGGTCGTACGCAGAAAGGTTAAACCGATCGAAGTATAAAAGTATGGAATTTCGGTCACGACATGCCGTTTGGCATTTGCTATTTGCTATTTGCCATTAAGTTTGTTATTTGTCAATTGCTTTTTGTCATTTGCCATTTGCCAATTGTTTTTGCCATTGTTTTATACCCCGGTAAATGATCGATATATCGAATTCTATCGTTAAATATGTCTTATACAAAAAACTGTTTTTCACACAATTATTTGATTTACCTTGATTCTCGAACGTCTTGCCAACAACAACATGCCAATTGCCATTTGCTATTTGCCAACTGCTATTTGCCAGTTGCCAATTGCCGGTATACTATGGCGTATCCTTGTTTATCCCCGTTCCCGGTTTCGTAATCTATTATGTACTAAGACTTTCGAAAATCAACGTAAATCAAATCTGTGAAAAACGTCTTAAGTTTTTGTATATCGATCTTTTATCGGAGTATCATAAACAATGGCAAAAAAGCAATTGGCAAATGACAAATAGCAATTGGCATGTCGTAACCGGCATTCTATAAGAAAGAGACACTTGACAACGGTTTCAGACACTACTCGGAGAATTTATAACATGACACCGGCAACTTAATTATCACTTCCTCTTTCTTCGGAAAATTTCATCGAACAAATGTTCAGTAATTTATACGGTACAAAAAAATAATGTTATCAGTATTCGCATTTTATGTTTATATTTTCAGAACACGGATACTTCAACGGTTTCAGTCTGGTTCTTCCGTCACGGCTTCAATAGCGTTTAGGCAATCCACGTTCGGGATTTCCTCATGGTGACTGCAGTTTTTCGCCTTCACATCAATGACTTATTGTGTAGTTAATCCGAATTTTGACATTTTCAATACAAGAATTTTCAATAAGGTACATTTGTCTTTGTGAATTGCTGTACCCAGGGTTCATAAAGTGCATAAAATTATACATGTTTTAATTAACTACACTGAAGTCGTGGCCAATATATTCCAATAAACATAAACTGTAAACATCGCCTTGTATTGTTCTAAATCTATCTTGAATAATGGCAAACCAAGTAGATATAAAGCGCCCGGGTCCGGCAATGGGGCGCAATGTCAACTTTATCTACACTGACGAGATAAAGAAACGCCTCATTCTAACTCATTGTACAATAGCGTTCATGCCGTCGTCTGCAGACACGGATACGTCCCTCGGCTTTCCACAAGTTGAAACGTGACTCGTCACTAAACACTATGTTCTGCCAACGGTGACCGCGATGGTTGCGGGCCCAAATAAGACGTTGTTGACGATGACGACGCGTAAGAACTAGACCGCGGTAGGGCCTGCGGCAGATTATTCCCCGTTCTCTAAGCCGATTTTTGACTGTATGTCGACTTACAGGGCGTCCACGGTTACCTACCACTAAACGTGATGTGGATTCAGCCGTCACAAATCTGTCACGCAGATGGCGTTGACGGATGTAATTATCCTGCCGTACTGACGTTACACGCGGTCTACCTGAACGTGGCCTATCGGCAAACGTTCCCGTGACTCTGACACGTCGAATGAGACGCAATATTGTCGAACGAGAGACGTTAAAACGTCTAGCGACTTGTTCTTGCGTTCGCCCACATTCAAGCATGGCCCAAACTCGGGCCCTCTCTTCGGAATTTAGCCTCGGCATTATCAGAAACTGGATAATTGTCAGAAAATCTCTGAAAATATGGTTGTGTGTCGACTGGTGTGTTTACCAGTGTAAAATTCACTCGATAAAACCACATGGTTGACACGCACGGGTTGCACGAGCAAATCGTGAGCAGGTACATGAATTTAACAATGGGCTGAATAAAATCGTACGAATTAAGGTTGGTTGGATTTATCGGTCAGAGTACATGTACATTTCTGACATTGCAACCCAAATTTAAACTTTGTAACGAAATTAACGCCAACTTTCGATGAGGCGTTTCTTTATCTCGTCAGTATAGTATTTATTTATGTTACAGCGTGAACAGTAAACATGTGGCGCAAACATACTCAGAGTCGGAAGTGATAACCCTACCCTCATTGAGGATATTGCCCTGATTGCAACCAGACCATCCAATCTCCAAAAGCTACTTGTCATGGTTTATCAAACTCTGTATTTACGACAACAACGCATCCAACGGGCGTAGCCTGTCCTGTTTTCAACATACTCCTAATACGAGGTGTGAAGCGCCGAGTGGGCGAGGGTTTGGGAATAGGTGTCCCCCTTCCCTTGTGGGATTCGGGGGACCTCCCCGCCCCTATATTTTTATATTTGAACCAAAATGGTGCTCGTATAAGCGATATTTGTTAGGAAAATAGACATGTTATACTGGCAAAAAAATAAGTTAATTTTCCACCCTTACCCCACTTCCAACTTGTGATATTTTATTGCAGTTTTTATTTTTCTAACTTTTCAGTTAAGTTTAGTGTCGTTTTAATTATTTTCAGTTGTCTTTTTCCAAGTAGCTCCCGGGAGTAAGGGAGTATGTCACGCTACGCCCCTGTGGTCCAATATTGGGGTCCAATATCTGCGTTATGAACTTCGGCTCACTGCTTCTATATGGGGTCCAATACCTGGAAATCGTAATCTCAGCTGTACACTTACAGGTATTCGGCACGACATAATCGAGAAATGTAAGTTGAAGGACACATTTCCCAACGCTACTTGGTCATTGAAAAAGCACATTGAAGCTTGAATATTTACAGCCAGCACGCTTCATGGCTCAGGATTATAAATTGAGGCCCGCTCTTAGTTTTTTATTTGTAAAGCATTGCTATATTGAGGGAAAGAACAACACTTTGTAATGTACTTTAATGATTGATTGATTGAATTGGATTTTAAAGTCGCTCCAGCTAAGGGCATATGGCGACTTTCCAGCTTTCATTGGTGGTGGAAGACCCCAGGTGCCCGTCCAGGCAATTTTCGTGCACGGGCGGGCACCTGGGTAGAACCACCGACGTTTCGCATGCCAACTGGATAGCTTCCTCACATAAAGATGTCTAGGCCCCTGAGGTATCGAACCTACAGCGGTGAGGGGCAAGTGATTTCAAGTCGGAGACGTTAACCACTCGGCCACGGACGCCCGTACTTTAATGAAGAAATATGTGTTGATAATTTAGCTTTTGAATACAAAACTTATTTGGTATTTCTTAATTGTTTTTAGACCAAAAATCAGAGCACAATACAATAAATATACAACATTCTTTAATGTATTACTATTATGTGTACTGGTCACAAATGCTTTATTGGGTGGGCCTCGAAAAATTGAATATCACATTTTGCTCATGAAATTGTATGTAACAGTGATTTACAGTTACCTATAGAAATTCTCTCTCCTCCCCCACCCCCACCCTCCAACAACTACAATAGGCTCGAAAATATGTCCTTAAAGGGCTAGCTTGGTTGTCCTGGAGAACGTTTGGGTGAGTGACATGTGCTGCAGTGAAGGGACTATTATTCCTAATTGAAGCCATAAAAATAACAGCATGAGGTACAAGCTGATATGGTTTAGACTGGTCAGTATGATGCTTAGAATTTAGAGATATTATCAGACAGAGAATAACACATGATTGGGGGAGTGTTTTTATTGTGTTATAAAGACAAACTGCTTTTTATCATTACATTTTAATTGTTCCTTATCAGGAAAATTCACTGAGAGTTACATATTTTGTATTCCCTAATTACAATAGTTCCTGGATATACACTTGTATTCCCATTTATGATCCATGTAGGATTCTCCCTTTGGATTTGGATAAAATGTCCTCATTTGTGTCAACACACATCTCTGCGATGGTGAATTTCCCATTCTCCCCCATTGGCACGTGCCTGCTTCAAGCGTAAATAACGTGGGTGATGTAATGAATGTATTGGTAAATATGTAGACAATGCAATTAGGCCCGTCCAATTTAAAGTGTGTACATAAGAAAACATGTACGGCCATCCTTAAAAATATATTTGTTTGCTGTTTCCCGACCCTGGATTTTATAAGTGGGTAGGTAGGTAGGTGAATTTGTTTTTTTGCCAAGACAATAGAAACCTTTAGAAATGAAAGAAAAATATACTAAAAATAGTAAAAAGAACAACAAGAAAGGACATACATACATATGTCTTGATGTACACTGTTTCCTCCATCTGTGTTTAACCATTGTGCATCTGACTTGTGTACAATGGTTACTTCATATATGTATATATGTACCTCTTGTACAATGGTTACTGCATATAGGTATATGTACTGGTTAATATATGTATATGCAACTTTTGTACAATGGCTACTGTATATATGTATATGTACCTCTTGTACAATGGTTACTGCATATATGTATATGTACCTCTTGTACAATGTTCTGCATATATGTATATGTAACTCTTGTACAATCGTTACTGCATCATATTTATATGCAACGTGTGTACAATCGTTACTGCATATATGTATAATGTACCTCTTGTACAATGGTTACTGCATATATGTATATGTACTGGTTACTTCATATATGTATATGTACCTCTTGTACAATGGTTACTGCATATATGTATATATAACTCTTGTACAATCGTTACTGAATCATATTTATATGCAACTTGTGTACAATCGTTACTGTATATATGTATAATGTACCTCTTGTACAATGGTTACTGCATCTATGTATATGTAACTTTTGCACAATGGTTACTACATATACTTGTACAATTTTTACTTCATATATGTTCATGTACCTCTTGTACAATCGTTACTGCATATATGTATATGTACCATTTGTACACTGGTTACTGCATCTAGGTATATGTAACTTTTGTTTAATGGTTACTGAATATATGTATATGTACCTCTTGTACAATAGTTACTGCATATATGTATATGTACCTCTTGTACAATGGTTACTGCATTTAGGTATATGTAACTTTTGTTCAATGGTTACTGAATATATGTATATGTACCTCTTGTACAATGGTTACTGAATATATGTATATGTACCTCTTGTACAATGGTAACTGCATATATGTATATGTACCTTTTGTACAATGGTTACTGCATCTAGGTATATGTAACTTTTGTTCAATGGTTACTGAATATATGTATATGTACCTCTTGTACAATGGTTACTGCATATATATATATATATGTACCTCTTGTACAATGGTTACTGCATCTAGGTATATGTAACTTTTGCACAATGGTTACTACATATACTTGTTCAATGGTTACTTCATATATGTACATGTACATCTTGTACCATCGTTACTGCATATATGTATATGTACCTCTTGTACAATGGTTACTGCACCTAGGTATATGTAACTTTTGTTCAATGGTTACTGAATATATGTATATGTACCTCTTGTACAATCGATACTGCATATATGTATATGTACCTCTTGTACAATGGTTACTGCATATATGTATATGTACCTCTTGTACAATCGTTACTGCATATATATATATGTACTTATTGTACAATCTTTACTGCATCTATGTATATGTAACTCTTGTTCAATGGTTACTGCATCATATGTATATGTAACTTTTGTGCAATGCTTACTGCATCATATTTATATGTATCTTTATTATAAATGGGTTCTGCACACTGTACTAGTCAGTTTGTATGAATGATTATAGGTGTATTTAAATGTGCCTTTATGGGACAATTAATTACGTCAGATTGTTTAAAATATTTAATCATACTAATATATATCTAGCAATCTAAGGATATGCATAGTGTTGTTTTATTAATGTATTAATAGTCTTTGTAATGGAATATGATTTCCTTTCATGTTTATTTATCAATTTCATTAATATTTGCTATAACAAAATATTTCACTCCAGGTTTTTATTTGTCTGATTAATATACGTTTTTTTTATAATGTTTTTCTCCATTGAAACCAAGTTATATTCATGTATCCAGATATATGGGTGAAATTCCGACTGACCATAGAATTGACCAGCTGGTCTTGTGGCTGGAGATATTAGCTCCCATAATAATCATTGAAATGTGCTGAAGCGACAGGTTAATGGCTTGATGTTGATGGGAGACTGCCTCTCAATTAACCACCAAGTTAGCTTTTTAAGGCAAAAATGCATTTCTAGCAATAGTAGGCCTGGGTGTATTCAACCCATTAACGTCAGCTAGTTTATACATAAACATAGTTGCCCCTGTTGTGAACTCTGGATTGATCTCTCGAACGCAAAGCTGAGTGACTAGACTATGATCAATACGTTACGATATTATGTGACTCAGCGAATATATAGAGAAAAATTAACAGCATAAATTTGATACTGAATTTATGTCACGAGGGAAACAAGTGGTAATTTGGTTAAAAAAACGAGTTCGAAGAACGAGTTCTTTTAACCAAATTACCACTTTTTTCCTCGAGTGACATTAACTCAGTATCAAATTTATGCTGTTAATTATACTGTTTATTATATAACTTTACGTAAAAGAAGAAATTAAAAAATATTTTAACTTTAAGCCAGTGTGTTTTTTAACAAATATGTTAAGAAAGTAGTTCCGGCAAAGTTATATCATCACTAGTGATGATATAAAAAAGTTATATCGTCACTAGTGACGATATAACGTTTTTTGCGTGATACTAAAATTACGTCATTCATAGTTCAATGTAAATTTATGACAGTTATGTAATAAATGGTTTTTCTGTTCGAACACGATCACAGGTGATTGAATGTATATTAAGCTTTAATCGGCTAACATCCGAGACTGACAAATGGAAACATGTATATTTATCATAAACTCTTGTCGCTGCCGACTGTCAATATATATTAGAAAATGTACATGCGTCGTTATTCGCAATTGTAAGCGAGATAATTATTAAAATAAGTTTTCATCCCCGATTTCTCTTCAAGTATAACCTGCGTCACATAAGAATGACTTTATGGAAGATTGCAAACCATGTTAAATGTTATATTATGAGGCTGGAACCTAACCTTTGGTCTTTTGGGGTTAATGACGATATATATTTTGTAATGTTCAGAGGGATTCTCCAGCCAGCAGATCTCCCCTTCCTTACTGTGGTCAATAGAAAATAACTTTCTTTAGCGATTAAGACTGTGCTGAGGTCGCCACGAAACATGTTGAGGTCGCCACGAAACGGGATTAGTTTGCCCTAGTTTGCGACCATTCATATTATCGGGCGTATGTAAAGCAAGAATGCGATTTATGTCTCAATCTTGTCTTGCCTTGCCCTTGATGATTTATTCTGTTTCTTTGGCACCTGCCAAGTCAATGAGTATTTGCTTTGTGGCTTTCTATACTTTTTATGTTCATATATACATGAGCATCTGTGTTTTGGTCTATTAGTGCTGCCTAGTTTGTTAGAGGATATATCACGGCTGGGATTTATTTATTTACAAGGATTCGTTTTACTCGGATGACAATAGGGTAACCGTGTTTATGTGAACCCTAGAAAACGGTTTAAACCACAGCGGCATTTTTGCCACTGACCGTTCCAAGACGGTAGCACTATTGCCTACCCTTTTATGTTTGTGATGTCATATACCTTGTATTTTATTCATTTATGTTTTTATGCGTGTTTTTGGTTGAATGGGCGCCTTGAATACTACATTTCCTGTTCGACTTTTATATGTATTTTATGAAGTAAACAATTTTGCCAATCCTGATTTGGAGGTTCTTGGCGGACCATTAAACACACACATTGACGAGGTCAGGTGTTATTATCACCTCGCATCATGATTTGTGAGCATATTCGTAAGAAAGTAGAAACATTTCAGAGGCGTCCTGTGGCTGTCACGAACCACGTGGTCCCGTTGGACGTGCCGCTGTCTGGAAATAGCAGGCGTGGCAGATAGGCCCCACATTTCTCTTAGTTTTAGCTGTTTTTAACTATTTTAACGTGGTTCTGTAGAGGGAGGCTTAAACGATCTATTCGACTAACGACGCTGGAATCGACGAAATGTCACCTGTCACACCGAGTGTGTGACATGTGGGACCTACGATGGATTCATTACTATCACGTAGACCATCGACGTTGGAACAACCCTGTGAGATGTACGCTGGCCGAGGGCGCGGGTAGATACCAATTGTACCGCCAGTGTGAATACCGGAGGAGACACCAACACACGATCGATGGGATTGACCTAATTAGTACAACTGACGATATTTTTCCTGATTGGCTGAAACGATTTCGAGCTGGCAATATCGGATTGACGTAGTCACAATTCTGTAGGCATCCAATTGGTCTAAATCTACAATTTCATCTATAATCATCAACAGAAACTGTTCTGATGGAATTCGTCGCTTCGGCTTGCTATTTGTATCCTGTAATCTACTTTAACGAGATGGAATAACCTTCGACTATCAACTGGTCTATTCTGTAACTCATCTCTAACCATTTATTGAACAGCCACTACAAATTGTGCAACAAGGCTAGGGTCAACAGACACTTATCGTCGTCTAAAGACAGGGGGGCGAAGTTGACCCTCCAAGACAACAGGACGCCCGCAGGGCCATGTGGTCACTGACGGCTGCATGACGTCCTGCCTGTTCGATGGTTCGAACTGGAATGTCTTGACGGTCAAAGGAGTTGTGCTTCACCCGTAACTCAGCTAGGCAACGTGCCTTCTTTGCAACAAGCCCGCGTTAGGCAATGTGCCTTAACTGCAACAAACCCGTGTTAGGCAATATGCCTTCTCTGCAACAAGCCCGTGTTAGGCAATGTGCCTTCTCTGCAACAAGCCCGTGTTAGGCTATGTGCCTTCTCTGCAACAAGCCTGTGTTAGGCAATGTGCCTTCTCTGCAACAAGCCCACGTTAGGCAACTTGCCTTCTTTGCAACAAGCCCGCGTTAGGCAATGTGCCTTCTCTGCAACAAGCCCATGTTAGGCAATGTGCCTTCTCTGCAACAAGCCCGTGTTAGGCAATGTGCCTTCTCTGCAACAAGCCCGCGTTAGGCAATGTGCTTTCTCTGCAACAAGCCCGCGTTAGACAATGTGCCTTCAAGCCCACGTTAGGCAATGTGCTTTTTCTGCAACAAGCCGGCGTTAGGCAATGTGCCTTCTCTGCAACACGCCCAAGTTAGCCAATGTGCCTTCAAGCCCGCGTTAGGCAATGTGCTTTCTCTGCAACAAGCCAGAGTTAGGCAATGTGCCTTCTCTGCAACATGCCCACGTTAGGCAATGTGCCTTCTCTGCAATACACCCGCATTAGGCAATGTGCCTTCTCTGCAACATGCCCGCATTAGGCAATGTGCCTTCTCTGCAACACACCTACGTTTCTTACTAAAGGAATGCTTTGCTTGGACACATTTAAGTGCTTCTTGTTTTATTTATTCAAACGGTTCATATTCAGTAAGTAAGTAAGCAAAATATATATAATGTTTTATTAAACGGTCACATGTTCTAAAAAACATATACGCATTTCATATAAACATATATCAATGTGCAAAACTTATAAGACACTATACATTGTCATGCATTATAAAACTATTAATCAAATAAAAATAAATCACTGGCATGTAAATGTTATGCATTACTCAAATTGTATTTTAATTGATATATATAATTTATTTCATGACATTCAATTTGCGCCAAGCGTCATCAAAGTTCTATAATTAAAAACTAAAACATCCATCAAAGTTAAATAATTAAATGTTAAATAATACAAGTTTAAAGCAAGGCCAAAATCACAGATCTGACAAGCGACATAACTTTGGTAACCAATAATTTTCCTTTGCCGAAGTGTTGAGATTTTATCATATTCTCAGTACGTAATAAAATTAGCGTTAGTCGGTTTTTATCCTTAGGTTCAATAGTAAAATAAAAACCTTTGGCAGAGTAAAAAGATGATAATAAAATTCGATTTTGAAAGATGCATAATTATATTGAATCAATTTGCATACATGTGCCTGAAATATAGTTTATTTTGATGACGCTTTATTAAAATTATGAATAGTCGCACTACAAATTTATTAACCTATGCACAACTTCATTTGGTAGCGATGGTATGTGTCTGATACTTTTTTTTTGAGAATATACAATGATGTCTACCCAATATTCCTCCACTAGTATCGATATTACGACTTCGAAAGTAATACCGTATTACTCCCTATTAATTCCCCTGCCCATACAAGTGGCATCTGCATGTAAGTAAATAATTGCACTCTTTATTTATTGATAGATACTTGACCAAAACAGGTATGAAATTATTTGCAGCATTTGTAGATTTAAAAAAAGCGTTTGATACTGTGAATAGAGCCAAGTTGTGGTTTATTTTAAAAAAAGCCGGTGTTAAAGGTAAACTGTTTAAAATGTTAAAGAGTATATATATAAAAGTGTTAAAGCATGTGTAAGAAACAAAACCAGTTTGAGTGAATATTTTCATTGTACTCAGGGTGTTTTGTACTCAGGGAGTTAGACAAGGTTGTATTTTAAGCCCAATTCTATTTTCCATATTTAATGATGAACTTCAATATGAAATCGCAAACAGTGGTCTGACCGGAATCCAGTTATCACCGGATATTGTTGAATTATTTAAACAAACACGAGAAATGGACACTTGGTGGTGAAAAGGTTAATGTTGCAAAAGAATATACATATGTAGGTCTATTATTTTCAAGTCAAATGTCGCTAAATCGAATGGTAGAGGAAATTGCTATTAAAAGCAAACGTGTTCTTATTGCTCTTTTAAATGGCTTATATGAATTTGGTCCTTTACAATCAGATATGTTTTTTAATTGTTTGACACCAAAATTAAACAAATAGTTTTATATGGCTCTGAAATATGGGGTCTAGAACAATATAACAGTATTGAACATATACAATATTATGCGTGCAAAAGATTTATGTACGTCCACAACAAGGCAATTAATAGTGCCATTCTTGGTGACTGCGGCAGATATCCACTATGAATAGAAAGAAATATTTTTTTTTATAAAATACTGGTACTATCAGTGCAATATAACAAACATTTAGTAATATGCAAGAACTAGATGATTTGAACTTTTCAAATAATTATTAAAGGGACACTGTTGGTAAGTAAAGCATATATGGAGCATCAGCAAACAAATGTCTGATTTTCTTTCAGTAAAATGTATACATGGAAACATGAGCATTGACCCAAATAAGTATGTAGTAATACATTGGTTAATTTAAAAGATTTAGTTATTGTTTGTAAAAATTGCTGAGACCGCATTTCTGTTGTTCACATGATATCCATTAGAGCATTAGGGTTTGAGTACAATATAGCTTGCATCACATAAATGTCCCATGTAGCTCCATTGGGAGCGCCTCCATCTTACATGCAAGTATAAGTGACAAACAGAGTTTAAAAACAAAAATCCTTGCATCGTTGTCAACACACTGAAATATTTTCATTTTATTGCACTTAAAAAGGAATCAATATGACAAAGTTATGTGTACAGTCTAGACGCACGGGAACGCAAACACGTGCCTGGACCTAAGGCTGCTAGTCTGTACTATGTTGTCCTGAATTCTAGCTCTTCTTTATGAGGTTGGACACAGTTATCGCCCATCTCTGTTGATTTCTCACTACCCGAAATTATTCCGATATTGACATGACATTAATTAGCAAAGTACTGGACGTCAGGACTTTTTATTCTCTTTTACAAAGTCTGTGACGGTTGTTGTCCCAGTTAAAACTTGATTTCTTACATCCGCTTGATTTTTCAGGGTGAACACTAGATGGCGTATTGTGCGTCTGTAGCCGTTGCTGATCAGACGCTTGTGGTATTGAAATGTTTCTCTTTCAATGTTCTCCGGTAGTTTATGTGAATTCTGAAATAAATAATGTTTTATGACAGAGCGTAATAATGCCATAATTTACATATATCATGACACATTACACAAGTGTATTAACTATGCAAATTAGGACTGAATTATTGTGTTCCAATTATTTGCATGGAATATCATAATATGATAAGTTCAGACAGGCCGTAGGCCCTCTTGTTATCATATTGGAAACCTTGTTTGTCCTATTATTTATAATGCGAACATGTAAAATATCTGATGCCACAACCTAATCTCGATCATCCAGACCTCTCGCGAAACTTCTCTCAAAGAAGTCCATACAATGGTCTGTAGTCTCTATCATCCAGACACACGAGCGTTCCGACTCACTGTTCTTTTAAAAATGTTGACCGATAGACGGCGCCAACCATCAAAATTGACTGCGACGGGACGTCATTTTGATTGCAACATCAAAGTGCACATTGAATTACACGCAACATTAGTTCCAATAGAATAATGTACGTCCTTAATAAATATACAATAAACTTTGTTTTATTGTAGTTTCTCTAAAAACATAATATAATCTTACAAAATGATGTTTAAAATTTATTTTTTAGCATTAATCGTGATCCGCTGACTATGTTTGGAGTAATTTTATTGCACAACATTGCGCGTAACGTCACGTAATTTTTTACGCCGTCGTGACGTAGGGGGTGATTTCCATAACAAACTGAAGTTGACCAATCAGAGGCCGGTGATTTTTTTTTGTACACACCTCGTTTTGATGTCAAAATTTTTAAAGAAGCTTTACTCCAGACCATCGTTTGAACTTCTTTGAGAGAAGTCTCGTGAGAGGTCTGGATGATCGAGACTAGATGGTCTGGAGTAAAGCTTCTTTACATTTTTTGACATCAAAACGAGGTGTGGACAAAAAAAAATCACCGGCCTAATTGGTCAACTTCAGTTTGTTATGGAAATCTATGGGAAACACCCCCTACGTCATGACGGCGTCAAAAATTACGTGACGTTACGCGCAATGTTGTGCAATAAAATTACTCCAAACATACCGGTAATCAGCGGAGCCCGATTAATGCTAAAAATTAAATTTTAAACATCATTTTGTAAGATTATATTATGTTTTTAGAGAAACTACAATAAAAAGAAGTTTATTGTATATTTAATAAGGACGTACACACATCCCATTGAAACTAATGTTGCGCGTAATTCAACGTGCACTTTGATGTTCTTTGATGTTGCAATCAAAATGACGTCATGTCGCAGTCAGTTTTGACAGTTGGCGCCGTCCTTCGGTCAAAATGTTTAAAGAACAGTGAGTCCAGACGCTCGCTAGCTCGCAGTCAGCTTGAGTGTGTCTGGATGATAGAGACTAGCCACAACCTAATAATTTCTCTTATAAAATCACAAAAATGGTAGATTTCCACATTGTATAGATGTTATGAGATAAATGGAAACACATTCCTGACTGTCTATTTGACTTGAATAAACTTGCTGGATAACAGATATGATACTCAAAAACACAGCCTCGTATCATATCAATTTATCCAACTGATAATGTAATTATTAAAGACAATACTAGCACACAGTCACTCATGTAAGATGTTGGTTGGCTGGTAATGAATGGTGGTTTACATCATTTTCAGCACATTTTTAGGCTATATATTATTGTCGTTTTTTAGTGGTGGAGGCAGACCTCCTACTTATTCCAGGGTACAACCAGTATTCGGTTACAGGCGAGAAGGTTTTAAACTCAGCATCTTTAACATTCTGACCACCACCTCATGCAAGAACCTCTATTTAGTGTTTGTTCACAACGACTCCGACATGCATTTTGCAGGCCCGTAACCAGCCCTGAAATGTAACAGGGGCAAATCCCTTCATAGCAGGGTTTGAGGACATGACCCAGGAAGACCTGTTGATTTTTACATGTGAAGTCCTTTACTTTAGTGCATTCCAGGGCCAGATTTTCAGTTTTAAGTTTGACAACTACATTCAAGTCTATTTTAGTGATTTTATTTGATATTCCATTAGAATGCCTATTTCAATGTTTGGTACTTTCCCAAAAAAACACAGTTTTTTTGCAGTTATTCCCCTTTTTATACCAAGAATAAATGTGCTATAGTCTGTTTTGTGTCCGGCAACTATAATTAATCTAATGCGTCTTGCAAAATATTAGAACTCCAGCTCTTGTAATTTTTAGGAAAGATATTTTTAAGACATTCCTATATAACGAGCTATGTAAAACTATGACCACTGGGGTGACCAAATTTGAACCCAGGGTCACCATTTGAAGAGACTTCATAGAAGACCATAAGCTGCATGCAATATTATGCTCTATAGCTTCCCTGTATATAATCAAGGGAAATAACTTATACTGGATAACAACATGAACTAAGTAGGAGTTATTTTCCCCCTTTGATTAAAGTTCTGTATTGTGACTAACTCAAGGGGGAAATATATCTGGTGTTACTCATCCAACATACATGCAGCTGGTTTTTGACAGAATTAAATCTTTCATTGATACACTGGAATACCATGCTGTACTTAGACATGATACCACACAGTCACATTATTCTGACACTGGTGAATCAGTCGTAGCACTACCCATTATTTGCTCGTCAGGCAAGGGCAGGCCTCTACACTAACATCTACTTGTCGGACAAGTGACTTCAGAAATCCACTTGTCCTGACCTATAATGAACTTGTCCGAATATGAAATCTCAATTTTTTACTTTAAAGGCATTAAAACATGTAAAATAAAGCAGTTTGGAACCAGAAAAGAATGATCTTTTGTTGAAACATTTCGACATTTCTATTCAGAGATTGCAATCCGATGAAGCGTGATACATGTACACAATCTGCAAAGCGGTCGTATGTGATTGTCGCAAAATGTTCAAGCGATTTTTATTTCGTAAAATTTATGATTTATAGCATATAATTAAACAACTTGCTTTTGTTGTATTTTATTAACAATATTTCCAAAACATAAGGAATTCATTCAAAATCGGGAGAATAAAACGTCAAATGATCCCAAGCAACGTGTTGCGACAAGCAACTATCTATATATACACTATCTATATATATCGGCAGGGAAAATCCTGCCGCACATGCGCAAAACTGTCTAGTTTACAATCACTTCCTATTAGACAACACTCGCTACGGTGAGGTTTGAATTTTGTCATTTGGCGTGGGTTTTCAGCGTATTTTGGCTTGGGTTTTCATTTTGATTTTGTTTTATTTATTTTTTTCTACTTGCCCGATCGGACAATCAGGATTCAGAATCAATTTGTCCGGACCCAAGTCTGGGTTGCCTAAACCTATCGGACAATGCCTAATGTCGAGCCCTGGGCAAGGGTTACAAGTGACTACTCCATTTTTAAAGTCTTTGGGACGATGCGATCAGGGGACACCCCTTATTTTGGTGGGTTAGTTTCTTTAAAGGCAATTGGCAATCTTGAAGTTTGTATCAAGAATTAAAATTACGATTTATTAATCTAGTATAATTTTTATTTTAAACCCGATAAATAAATGAAGTTTTGAGTTTTCATTTTCTTCTTCTTATTCAAATAGAGGTTTCAATATAGTATTTCAACTTATTTGGTGCAATATAGTCAACATTTAGTAATATACAGAACTATTTGCTTTATAATATTATTGTAATTAATAGTAATGTCTGAACAAATGCAAGTTATTTACAAAAACTTACAGGCTACCGCGAGTTTTTTTAAAAATCAAGATTGACGTGTGTCCCTTTAATACACATGCCAAATTTCATAAAAATATATCAGGTAATCGATCAGCATAATCGATGCCTAAGTAACTGATGACCTGTTACAATCGATTAACGGTACATTACTATTAATTACCTCCACTGCCAGGGCTCCAGCGAGAAGGTTTCTACCAGAAGTTCGTAATTTCTCTGTTTTTAGATCACATTTCACCTCCATCATGGGCCGTTCCATATGTTCAACAAAGTGTGTTCTCCATTTTACATATACTTTTTTGGCAGCCCTCTTTATATCCTCATCTTCATCATTCCTGAGCTTGTTTATGACCCGACCTAAATATATTGATAAGAACATAAGATTTGTTATACAGGTCAAGTTGAACTAACATATACCTAAAGAAACTAACCCGCCAAATACAGGCCTGCCAAAACGTTTTAGCACAAAATCCTGAGATTTATAAATTTTAAGATTTAAAAATTTAAATGCGCGAAGAACATTTTAAATGGAAATTTGGAGCACTTGACTTGATTTTCGCACTGTTTATTTAAAGCACAAATTTAAATTATTTATGCAAGTAATACAAGTTGATGCATTGTTTGACAGTTATAGAAAATAATAAGTTAGAATAGTAATTCGATTAGAAATACTTATTTTCAGGGTTCCCACCCTTATTGGAAGGCCAAATTCAAGGACTTTCAATGACCTTTTTTCCAAAACTCAAGGACTAATATTTGCGCAAACGACATGGATAATGCCATCTGAAAACAGCAAAAATAATCTAGGAATGCACAGCCAATAGCCATTTTGGGATGAACAGCAAAAATCCAGAATTTCAAGCACATTCCAGGCCTAGATTTTTTTTCTTCAAATTCAAGTACTTTCAAGGATTTTAAGGACCCGTGGGAACCCTGTATTTTAGTTTCTACCGTAACTGTTTTTTATGAAAGTGCACTTACTTTTCTACACAGATGCGTGCTAAATACAAATACAAAGTCAACTCTTATACAAATTATAATCATCGTACACAGCAGCAGCCGTTATAGTGGTACCACACACAAGGAGTTGCTAGTTCCTCACACTTCCTATTTCAGTTAGTTTGACCAATTAAAGAAATCACAGATATTCCTGCATTACGCATGTCTTATGCCACTGAAGGAACTATGTCCTTAGGTGTTAATTGTATATTCAGTCAGTGCATTACAAGGAATGACCCCCACTGATTCGACACTTGTAATGTATATATTCCTCTGACTAGGAAGCGTAACAGGATCAATTCGGGAAATAGCTGATAAACTATGAAAGAATGGCTGTTAAATCATGAACATTTTGTTTTAATGGAAAATCCGGAGATTGTACACTTAAATCCGGAGATCCGGAGTGCAACTGAAAAATCCGGAGAATCCGGAGATTTTGCAGGCCTGCAAATAACGGCACAATTACACTACAAAATCTTTTATCAAAACACTATTCAGTTGTTCAGGTCATAAAATTATGTGTATGTGTCAATTAAATTAGGGTTTATTCAAGGGTACTTAAATCACCCGAGATTGAATATGTGTAATATGAATTATGAGTTGGTAACTTTTAATTCGACGTTCCAGTTTTGGGTTTTGGCTATGCTGATTCCAGCCATTTATACCGGGTCTACAGAGTTCGGATTTTCAAAATATGTAAATTTTATCTGTAACTCGTCGTCAGTAAGTTTAAAAACGGTATATGTATGTTGTTAACTTTACCCGTTGATGGCGGGATAGGGATTTTAAGGAAAAAAGAAACGCAATGTCTGACGGAAAATTTCATTATTAATCTGTGAAAAAATAGCAGGGGCATCTGCCACGATACGGTATTGGCAGACCGAGAATAAATGTAGTGCCACTGTTACTTTATTCTCTCCATGTAACTATTTTTAAAGTGTCAATCTAGTCCCAGCTATAGTTGTTGTTTCAGTGGGGTTTACCTAAAGTAGCTATCCCGCCAACAACAGCCAAATTTTACACCGTTTCTCAACCTTTTGACAACAAGGTATATATATAACTTACATATTTTGAGAATTCCAACTCTATAGACGCAATATAAACCGTTTTAACCAGCCAGACCAAACCCCGAAACCGGAGCTTCGAATTAGAGTTACCAACTCATAATTCATTTTACGCATATTCAATCACGGGTATTTTAATAACCCGTGAATTAATATATACTTTAAATTGGCACATATACATTAATATATGGCTTCAACACATGGATAGAGTTTTGATAAACGGTTTTGTAGTGTAATCTCACCTATTTTAGTACTCATTAAGACATGTCTGGGTGGAATCTTCTTGCCCAGTTCTTCCAGACTTCTAAGTTTCTCTTCTTTGGACGACGTAGACAGCTGGAGGCGAGACTTGTGGTGGAGAATATCGTCTATAACAACCACTCCCTGTCAACAGTAAAATGTGAAATTAAAAAACAACACTTTTTTGCCGAAAGTTAAATGATAAACACGTAGCGACTATGGCCGGCCAAAAGTAATGTGTAACTGAAATAACATAGCTATTACTGCCAACTTAAAAATGTGAAATAAAAAAACTACCAATCCCTGTCAAAAATCAAATGAGTAATTAATCTGCAAATTAAACTTGGTTATTGAGTTTTGCAATGTCAGGGCTGTCTCTAATAGCCAGCAGCCGGCTATATTCGCCGTCTGTTTCAAATTTAGAGCCAGCTGTAACAATTTTTTTTTTAAAATCAGTATCAAATATTATGGGAATATTTCATCATCTGAAAGAATCACAATAACTAAAAATTCTAACCTTAATTATCACCAAAAACAGGAGATTGCATGTAATTACTAAGACCCTGAGCTTTTCCGCGAGGGAGAATGCCCGCGGACACACTAACAACCTCTTTTGCTTTACTCGATCACTAATGGTAGCTGCTTGTCAAATCAAAGTAGCCACCTGTTTCAAAAATTAGAGACAGCCCTGAATGTTCAAGGACTCTTTATATAATTTATGTTTTTTTTAGTTGAGGGAATTAACCATGAAGTAATTCTTCATTATATTATACAGTGTTTCTGATTAATATTTCGGGAACATAACCGATACTGTCAAAACTAGGAATTTCAGCTTGATTTTTCATAAAATTGGGGAAATTGCAGTAAAATATTCATTTCATAATTTTGTCTTTAATACGGTATACAGTACACTTCATTTCATAATTATATCTTTAAAATAATTATACTGTTTACAGTACACTATAATCAAGCATGACATTTCACAAAGCTATGTCTCTTCGTCTCAAGTTTTTTAAAAAAAATCGTTCAATTGGGAATTATTGAGTTTATTGTCTCAAAATTAGGGAAAAAAGATATGCTTTAGCATGGGGAATATGACACAATAACCGCTATAAAAACAACCCAAAAATGCCAATGTTATAAATGTTACTTAATTTCTGCTATAGTTATGTTTTTTTATTCATTTTAAACACTAACTAATTTAAAATAAGACTGATCAAACTCTGATGAAGACATTGTTGAAAGTCGAAACTAGTCGGTAAAATAAACCACTACGAAAAATGTTATTGTTGATAGTGTGTATTACTCCCCCTTCCTGTTTTTCGATTAAAATAAGACGGTTATATGTGTAGGCATGTAATGTATTTCTAAAGTTCGAAATAATGTCAAAATACCAAAAATGCCGGAACATGTAGTCAGGGAGTAAGTATATAGGGAGGAGAAACGGGTTCTTAAACGCTCTAGTTTATCGATTTATGTTGTCGCGCTAGAACGCCGCCATTTACTATTTTATCGATACAGGTAAATCGATCGTAAGCGCTTTACATTTGAAAAGTTAAAATTTCAGCCAACATCTCAAATTAGGCAGTTTTTAGTAATTTTACAGCCTCTTTTTTACGGCTTTCTGTTATAATCAACATCACGAAATTACCTTCTTGACAAAGATAAATATTTCTACTATTCACTTTTTGTTATTATTAATGCCTAATATAACCCATACTTCGCATCTCGTTTACAATAGCTCCACATCATTTTTAATTTGAAAAATTAAAAATTTCAGCTGATATCTCAAAAGGCACATTTTCAACACCTCTTTTTAGGCTTTGTCTTATAATCATTAATCAACACCATGAAATTACCCTCTTGACAAAGATAAATATGTCTACTATTCACTTTTTGTTATTATTAATGCCCAAATAACCCGTAGGGCCATCAATAAAAATATGTTTGTTTGCCGTGCTCCGACCGACTCACCCGATTCGGCCGCGACTCAAAAAATGTTAATGACCTCGGGCCGAAAAAAAAAAAATTAAATAAAAAAAAAAAAAAAAATATTATTTTTTTATTTTATTCAAAATAATGATAATTTTATTAGCCAGAGTTGTTAAACATCTAATCTAGATTACAAAGGTTATCAAAAAGTTGCCTTAGTACAAAAATGGCATAATATATGCGAACAATATATATAAAAAAAAAAATCTAAAAATACACATGAATAAAATAATTATGTGCAAGTCCTTGTGTTTAGTTTTAATAACCTATGCCCTAACATCGTACTAGGGCCTTTATAGTGTTGTAGATTGGATAAGCTTTTGATGTAAAAAAAAAAAAAAAAAAAAATCCCTACCTACCTACCCACCCTCAAAATTCTGGGTAGGACACAGCACAGCAAACAAACATTTTTTTATTGATGGCCTAGTCTCGTATCTCGTTTGCAATAGCTATACACTGTCACACCATTTTTATTTGGCGCAGAGTGGCGCCATCTTTGTTACACAGAACCGTCTGTTAAAATGTGCTTTAATACATGCAAACAAATACACGCTCTGTATCAGAAATCACAATATGAATAAATAATACTTATGTTTTCATTTCGCACCTTTATTGAGTTTGTAAGTGTAATAATTTACAAGAATTTGCTGTTTTTCACACACGCGCGGAACAACCGGCAGTAGTCATTTTCACGCAGTAGTGAAACACACGCGCGACAACATAAAACGGCAAAACGATCCGTTTCTCCTCCCTGTACACTTACTCCCTGATGTAGTTGAACCAGCTTTCACAACTCGGACCAATATTGTCAGACCATCATATAAATTTCCCTCAAATAAATGAAATTGTTTACATGTCTAGATTCATTGGCAGTAGGTTACCTTTTACATTATTTGTTATACGGCACTCAAAGGAATTTTTACAGCAAAATTTTGCAAAAGATAGCATGATAAATTATTAAAATAAATGCTACAAAGCTAAAACTGTTTTTATTATATTATGGGATCCATTAATTTGCATTGTTTTATATACGTTTTCAAATATTTTTTCTGTTGAATCGATAACTGACCTTATTAGCATGACAACCATGCGAATAAGGATACATATCAGCACAATGTTCTTGCGAAAAAGGAAAATTATCAGCATAACCATGTGCGGATAGAATGTCCCAAAACACAAGAAGAAAAAAAAGTCCCGCAATGTTTAAAAAAATCAATATTGATTATTGAACATATCGCTAAACAGTGTCATGATAAAATAAGTATTTCATTGTAATGCACTTGTCATCAATAACGTGATTATATAGATAAGTCCGAGATGACTAAATGGGATCGAACCGTCTTGGTGCCGAAACGTTCAGATTTGTAATTAGAAAAAAAATGTCAATTTATTTACCTTGAGAGACTCAATTGTTGTTTGTTTCATTCTGGATGTTCCGGATTTTGAATTAGAACTGTTTGGGTCTTCAGCTTGTGGATTTATTACGATAAAACGATCCATTTTTGCTTGCTTTTTCTTCGACATTGTTTATTTATTACTAGTTCAGTCACTGTGATTCAATGACTACGATTGCGTCCCTTGCTTAGTCGCGAGTACGATTACGGAAATTGCCGAAGAGTTCCGATTACTGTGAAGGTTTACCACCACCAATTACATGTTAACATCCTCCTTTCCTCATGGAATTGGGCCTTATAAGGGGGTCCCAAAGGGGGAGGGGGTGGGGGTGAGGGCTGTTCACGTTATCACGTAAAATAAAAACAAGGATCACGTCTTCACGTGAAAATAGCAGAACTTTCACATTTCACGTTAAAAGTGGATCAGCAGACGTGAAGCGCTAAAGGCTCGAGCTTCTGTAGTACAATGTGTGGGTTCTTCTGTTAAACAAATTAAAATAAAGATGCAATACTTCTTTAAATTCGACCGTACATTTTGAAAACCTGTTTTGCCATTTGATAATCTTCACAGCTATTAACAGAAAATACTTCCGCATATTTTTTTTCTGTGAAATATAAAAATGAATAAACATGTTTTGTATGTTTTTACGTTCAACTTTTGCGTTTAGGTCACTTTTTCACAAACTGTATGCACTAGACCTTTCAAACTTTGCTTATAGTTGTATCTTGGTTGGTACATTGCAAAGTGACAAAGCAAATGTAGATGTGACCTTGACCCTCCAATAAAGGGCAGATAACCTATTTTTTACCTTCAACATTATTTTGCGTTTAGGTCACTTTCTTGCAAACTGTATGCACTACACCTTTCAAACTTTGTTTTTAGTTGTATCTTGGGTGATACATCGCAACGTGACAAAGCAAATGTGGATGCGACCTTCCAAGCAAAGGGCAGATAACCTTATAATGTTTATCTGCTTAGGTCACTTTCTCAAAAACGTTATGCATTAAACCTGTCAAACTTCGCTTATAGTTGTTTCTTGGGTAATACATCACAAAGTGTCAAAAAGCAAATGTGGCTGTGACCTTCACC
The DNA here is from genome assembly GCA_037043455.1 of Cyrtodaria siliqua. Taxonomy (NCBI): domain Eukaryota; kingdom Metazoa; phylum Mollusca; class Bivalvia; order Adapedonta; family Hiatellidae; genus Cyrtodaria; species Cyrtodaria siliqua. Next base: position 31,972 of record JAWPHD010011013.1, on the reverse strand, counting down.
ATCCAAGCAAATGGCATATACCCGGTAACTTTAATTGTTACATTTACATCATTTTCTCATGAACTATAATTATGCACTAGATAGATGTTTTAAACCTAGTTTATAGCTTAATCTTTGGAAGACAAAACGTTCTATTTTGACATAGTTGTGTATTAATAGAATGTGTTTGGAGATGTGTATGCGTATTTATTTGAGATTGAAGCTATGATTTTGCAACTGACATAGCAAATACTAAGTTTGATTTATTTTTAATTGATTATAAAAAGGAAATAGAATATAACTGTATTACTCTATTTGAATTTTTACTTTTAAAATGAGGGATTGCGAGGTGGGGATGGAACGGCGCCGAGGATATGACAGAAATTAACTCCTGTTTGAAAGGAATGAGTTGTTCCAGCCAAAATATTCGCACTTCCACCACCCCACCCCCACCCTCCGGATTTAGACCCCGCACATATAATGTCAACAAAATACCCTTTACATTTTTTTCTTCAAACATATCCTCAAACAAACCTACCCTGAAAAGAGCGTTTATTCAAACCTCGAACCACTAGAAAATCTACAAATATCCCCATGGATATTTTTATATAAAACAAATCTCTGAAATTTCGGAAATACCTCCCTGGACCTTTTCCCTTTACCGCCACCCAACACACCTCAAAAATCCCTACAAGCCGACCTCATTACCTCGCTTACCTAAATCACCTCCTATATAAAATATTGTTTGACAACACCCTAGTCCCCTGGACAATTTCGAAAATACTTCACTCACCTAAACAAACCTCGAAAACCGGACACACCCATCACCTTAATCCGAGCCTTCTCTGACCCTAAAAGCCTTTTTTTTTCTTTTCTTTTTTTTTTACGGCTTTATAGGGTCAGAGGAACTCCGATAATGAAAACCGAAGGATTACTAAAAACGCACAGTCATGCACTTTCAACGATGTTTGCGGTGTCGGGTCAATTTTTTACGATAATTTAGCTCAACAGATCGATCAATTAATGTTTATTATACCAAGTTGCAGTGATAAAACTGCACCTTTATCGATGGTAGTGACACAATAAAACAATAAAACATTTATGTTTTGAAGTACACTTTTATTTACTATATCCGCCATATTGTCATTTTGCATATTAATTAAATTCACGTGATATTCTCGCGAGAGGTAAAGGCATTCATATTCCCTCATCAAATAAGTCCACTGTCAACTGACAGCATCGAGGGATTTTTGGAGTGGAACGAACTCTTCTCGGAGCATAATTAGGGTCTAAACTTTAAAGATAAACAATTGGATGTTGTTCAGAGTATTGCTAGTGCCAAAAGGAAAAGTTGGTCGCAAATTTGAATTTTTTTGAATTTTGCGGGAAATATTTATCGGCGCACCGGTCACGATCACGTGACATTTGACCTGAATAACAACACATGTTGGAAAATTAATATTTTCTAACTTCGTCTGAAACGGTTGACCGTTACAACATTATTAAGGTTAATAAAACAAATATTTCGGTTCATGTAGGTAAATAAATATATTGGTAATCGGTTTATATGCTTGAAATGTTAATCCAATGAATTCTTACATAGATATATTGATTTAAAACCAAGAGGGTAGTTCCTCTCCCTCGCGGGAGAGGAGATCCCCGTGTTTTAACTATAGGAGTTCCTCTGACCGTAAACAGCCAGATGAAATATCAAAAATCGTAAAAAGGGCTGGTAAGGTCAGAGAAGGCTCGGATTACCATCACCTCACCCACCCCACCCTTAATGGGTGATGTTTCCTATGAATGAGTGTTCATAATGATGATGTTGATATGATTTGACATACAACTGAATTAAAAGGGTCACTGTACAATTTAGATTAAAGGGACATGTGACAATATTTTTGGACTTTATTATATATAATAACGGATTTTAGAAATACTTGATATAATTTATGTGTATTCTGCAAGTGAATATTGTTCACTGTACAATTTAAATAAATTTGTTGGTTATAATTTAAACATTGTTGTTGCTGGTTTGGCGCTTCCTTTCCTATTACTTTTTACACGTACCGGTTAGGAATAGTGTGTTAAAATACACGTTTAATGCTCTTTTGAAATTTTTCGTATTGGCGAGCAGTTACATAGAACGTCAGAATAAAAAAAAAACTGCATAGGAGCCAATTTATTAGGCTACGGTTAGGAACGGATATTGCGTGCAGAGCCCAGTTAGACCAACAATATTTACACCGGGGTACTGACTTAAGACAGAACCCGGTACAGTACCAACATTGGGGGCTAACCTGGAAAATGTTGCTCCTAGGGTAGAAATTAAACATTTCTCTATTTCCCTGGTTACTCCCGTTGCGAGATTTGAACCCACGACTCCTGAGGTTTCAGTGTACATTTTTTACAAAATAATAAAAAGGGCAATAACTCCGGTGTTACTGGTTTCGATCTGGCTGTTTTTTAAACTTGTCCGAGCTTTCATTGATATCCACAATCTGGCCAATCTGGGAGAAAGATCGAATACAAAATGACGGCGCTAGATTGTTTACAAGGCATTTATCAATAATTCAAGGGCACATAACTCTGGTGTTCCTGGTCGGATATAGCTGGTCTTTCAACTTATCCGAGCTGTCATTGCTATTAACAATCTGTTATGGTTTGTAAAGATCGGATGAAAAATGAAGGCCCTATCGTCTTAACGAGACAACCAATACTACAAGCTTTAAGGTCTCCAAAGCACCATTCTTTTTACATAATCTACTTTTTTTCTGAGACACTGTACCATACAAAATACATCTTTACTTTTGTCAACTTCAGGCCTGTTCCTTTTAGACCTCACTGTCTTTGTTGTACGAATCAACTGTTCTAATATACTGTCAACAATCTGGGTTGTCATACAAATCTTTTTGGCTGATTCATATGATTTGTTTGCTCCTTGATTGTTTAACTCCCTTTTAATATTAGTAACCTGAATCACAACACAGTTGTCATTTGGCATGTTGTTAGCAATTCCACCTTTCAAGTTAACACTCATGTTCCATTTGTACTCAAAGCTTTCTTTACAGCCAGTAATTGACAGAACAAATGAAACCATTCTCCATAACCATATTTGTACTTTGTATATTTCAAGGCAGAGTCATACAGCCATTCATATTAAGCAATTCTGACTATCCTATCGCCACCTCCCATTCTGTAGGAATCACAAGTGTCCATAAAAAGCGATGCCATGAAAAGGAAGTGTTTAACGGCATTGCTGTTTTCAACCTGTGTATTCACTTTGTGAAATTTCCAATGGTGTTTGTTGAGAAGGTGTTTTTTTAACCATGCCAGTGATGTATATGTACCATTCCACAGAGGACATAAATAACTTTCATCAACTCGCGTTATTTAAAACTTTCCAGATCACACAATTGTAAACCGACAAGAGCTTTCTTTGACATTCTGTTTAACCACTCTTTCGTTTGACCACTGTTCATCAAAGTAAATACGGGAGGATTTCTAGGGTTAGATGTCGCATCTTCCATATCCATGATGTCCAGAAACGCAGCAACAATATAAGCATCTGTTACATCATCAACAAATTGCTTGTGTGGTCTAAAAATGAAAATATGCAATGGATTATGATAAATCACTGCTATTTTCAAACACTTTTTAAAACTGCCAGAAATAAGTGATTCACTTTATATTATAACATATATTTGTTTTCATTTAATTTATTTAAGTAGCCATTACATATGCTGTACAAACAGAGTACATACATATTATTTTATATATTGATAACAATTACATATATACTGTAAATAAAGTGTCATACTCATTAATCAGCTCATGCGTTTTATTCTATTTTGTTTAAGGGACACATGGCGAACTTGAGTTACATTCAAACATTAAAATAAGTATCTCGGTTATTAATCTTGCCTCAATTTGACTCTAGAACCGCCCTCATAGGAAAAAAAAACAACGTGAGATTTCAACCCTTTTCCATATTCTGTCTAAATTTTCAAGTAACTAATGCATTATTATCAAAATTTAGTGATATGTAAAATCAATTTACATGTACCTTGAACTATTCAGACACTTAACTTTAATGACTGAAAGTATGTAAATCATATTGAAGACAAACAGGAGTTTTAAACTAATTAAGATCGCCAGGTGTCTCCTTAAAATTAACTCAGCATATGTATACAGTATCTTAATCTTTAATATTTTAAATAAATATATAGTAAGGTAAAACTTATATTATTTAGCAAAATAGATTACTGTAGAGCAAACCACAGGCAGACGGCGCGTACCCCACCCCGCCCACACCCTACCCCCTCTACTACCCACTCCTACCCACTCCCACTCTCTACGGTGGTTCTACCCAGGTGCCCGCCCGTGCACAAAAATTGCCCGGAGGGGCACCTGGGGTCTTCCTCCACCAATGGAAGCTGGAAAGTCGCCATATGACCTTAGCTGTTGGTGCGACTATAAAACCCAATTCAATCAATTAAAATCCCACTCTCTACTACCCACCTTTCCACCTGTTTCTCTACTCTACTACCCCTCTTAAATATGTTTTCAATGCCATACTGTTCTTCTTGGTTTTCAATGTAAAAAAAAAAATAAAAATAAAAATACATACTCTCGATACCATATAAAGGTGTTGGACTCTTTTATAAAAACAGCTATAGACCTCGCTTAACGCCTTGCTGTGCTTGTATTTTTGGTCATAACATCGTCATTCCGATTCGAATCAATCGGGTACATATTATAACAAATAGCCACAACACTGATTTCTTCAATGTGTCCTTTATATCGCATCAGCGAAACGTCAAAGACGTTTGAAAGCAGGTCGACTACGATATGACCTAAGCAATGCATTTTTTATGTACATATTACGGTAATAAGGAAATATCTATCTGTGACGACTCTCGCATAAAAGTGCACCGTGATCGTTGAAAGAAAACCGTTTAACAACACTCACCGGTACGAAGAACTTCCAGGAGAAATCACAGACGCTGCAATCGAGTTCTTTCACAAACGGTTATTTGTTTATCGTTACGATTCGCCATGTTGAAAAAAAGTCACCCGGATTGGTCCAGTCTCTTTTCCGGTCGCCTTGTACCCAGCTTCATATCATAAATATAAAGGTAACAAGGAAACCAGTAATTTAATTCAACATGGCGAATCGTAACGGTAAACAAATGACCGTTTCTGAAAGAACTCGATTGCAGCGTCTGTGATTACTCCTGGAAGTTCTTTGAACCGTTGAGTGTTGTTAAACGGTTTTCTTTCAACGATCACGTTGCATTTTTATGCGAGAGTCGTCGAAGAAACATATTTCCCTATACCGTACCATGTACATAGAAAAAGCATTGCTTAGGTCATATCGTAGTCGACCTGCTTTCAAACGTCTTTAACGTTTCGCTGATGCGATATAAAGCACACATTGACGATGCTATGTCCAAAAATACAAGCACAGCAAGGCTTTAATTGAGGTCTATAGCTGTTTTTATTAAAGAGTCCAACACCTTTATATGGTATCGAGAGTGTGTATTTTTTTTTTTTATATTGAAAACCAAGTAGAACAGTTTACAGTATGTCATTGAAAACATATTTAAGGGGGGTAGTAGAGAAACAGGTGGAAAGAGAGTGGGAGCAGGTAGTAGAGTGGGGTAGGGTGTGTGCGGGGTGGGGTACACGCCGTCTGCCTGTGGTGCAAACAAGGTGGTGTCCCCTCATGTGGTTTATGTTTTGACATGCGTCAGTATATTTAAATGTACTATTATTTATAGATATATTATAACATATATAACTTAAAATTGTAATCAATTTCAATAATACTAGTGTGTACCACATGCAAAATCTAACAAGCAAATTCGTTGAATTGATAACAATCCAAGGGCCAACTTGTCCAAGAATTCATTGGTATACAGCGATTTGCACAACTAGACATCATTCCGAAGCTTCCTGCCAAGTTTCGTCGAAATCCAACAAGGCATTTAGGAGGAGTAGCGCCGACAAGCAATTTAAAGTAAAAATGTCAAGGGGTCGTAACTCCGTCAAATATAAAGACTTTGGCCAAGTTTGGTTAAGATCGCATGCAAAATGAAGGGGCTAGAGTGTTCACAAGGCAAAAGTTAACGGACGACGTACAACACGTCATCCCATTAGGCCCAAAGGCCAGCAGAGATAAAAAAACAAAATGGCAAAAATAACAAATCCGAACAAATCATAATAAATCTTCATTTACCTAACTTTTGGATAACTACTTTAGGTCCACTAACATCTCTACGGTTGATCAAATTGCGCAACTGGTAGAAGGAACCTCTGTCCATTGAACTTATCTCCTTGTAGAACACTTGATATATGGCCTGAAACATTTTTATTACTTCATATTATTATATACGAAAATATGACTGGTCAGACACTAATATTAATACAAGCAAATTCGTTGAATTGATATCCCCCGCCGAATAATGCATTTTCCTAGGGGTGAAGGTGTTGTTTTTTTAAATTGGAAGATGTCTCATTTTAAGGCATTGTTATAATAATTACTTGTGCCAAGTTATATTAACATACATCATCAATTGTTAAAATTATTTATGAAAAAAACATTTAATAAGGAATTTTTATTAATTTAAGGGCAATAACTGCGGCGTGACTAGGACGATTCCGAAATAAATTTGGCGTTACTGGGGCGATTCCGGAAAACAAAGTAGCCGCGTCTCATCTCACTATCGGGATAAACATTATGACCAAGTGTAATGAAAATCCAACCAGCAGTTATGAAGATATGGCTCCAGACGGAAGGACGGACGGACAGACAATACCAAATTAATATCCCTCTGCCTTTGGCGGGGATAAAATATAATTAAAAAAAAATTAAAAAATATATATTTCTTTTTACCAAGTTTTTTATGAAATAAACGATATAATTCATTAAAAAAAAGGTTTCTGATAAAAAAATATAAAAAGGACGGACGGACAATGCCTTTGGCGGGGGATAAAAAAAGTAATTAAAAAAATAAAAAATTAAAAAATAAAAAAAATAGTTAAGAAAAATTGAACCCATGACGAAGTTTCTTATGAAAAAATAAATAAATAAAATAATGAAAAAATAAAGAAATAATTAATTAAAAAAAAAGAAAAAAAAAAAAAGGTTTCTTAAAGGGGGTACATCAGGATTTTTCTAGAAACATCTTAAATTATAAAATTGTTCCCGTTCATGATAAAACACTTATATCAATCAAAATATGATGTAAGAACCATTTTGTTAATGTCTAAACTTTGAAAACACCATATAGCTAGGACGGAATCGAACGTAAAATGCTGAAATTAACCCTGGTGCGTCACCTAGGATAGCACGTATTACTGTGCAGAATGAATTTCTTAGCAAATAAGGGATAATATTTAGGCTTATTCATTATGTTTTGGCCATGTAGAATAGAAAATATCAATATTTGTCAATTTTAAGTCGGACACACAGACCCCCATGAAAAGCCTGATGTACTCCCTTTAAGAGAAAAGAAAATGTAAGAAAAAGTACACCCATTAACCAAGGTTTCTTACGAAAAATAAAAGAAAAAAAAATGTCTCCAGTGAGATATGAACCCGCAACCTGAATGATTCAAAGGAACATTTATCAACTCCGGCATTTTTACCCCAACTGACATTTATTATCATTGGGCTTCGCGCTAGAGGGTTAATGCGAAAACCGTGAACGTGGCTGTGCAAACTAAAACTACTAAAATTCTAACTTTGAAACAGCATAAATATTTTGAACCATGCACTTAAACAATAACCATAGGGCGGTAATTCCAGGGCTAGCTCTGCAATTTGAGCCATAAATAATTTAAGAGATTAGAATTTGGCACAAACTGTTCTCAAGCTCAAACTATTTAACAATTTACAAGCAATTTACAGTTTGACATATAAACTGAAGTTGTAATATTTGGAACTACTTAATTTCTACCAGAGCCAGCCCTGAATTTACTTCCAAACATGAGCAAAACATAAACAAATATTCATTGATCTGTGTTAAAAAGCCTTTGCATTCTCTGTATCTCGTTCCCATGACTTGATAAGTAGGCATGAGATAAATATCTCGTTTCCTTGTTCCCTCGACTTACTAAGATGTTCCTCACAACATATTTCTCTCACATGTCCCCTCTGTGCTTTCTGTGCTTTCGTAACATAGCCTTTATATACGTTTTACTGATACAATGGGCTTTGCTGTTGAACACTGATAGCGAATAAACAAAGGAAACAAAACAAATGAACTCATTTTTAACAAAAATTCAACTCTGAACTGTTTACATTACTAGTAAGAAGTTAAATTATCTATGCAGCCTTCTGGTCAATGGATGACACCAAACAAACTATCAAACTGAGACTTATTATTCTGCATAGCTTCCTATATTCGTTCGTTTGTGAGTACATCGCCTCCAAAAACAACTCTTTCAAGAACTTTATTAGTGATACAAAGAACTGCTCACTTATTTCAATCATGCCCTGGGATTAATTTTCACTTGGATCAACAAGGTCATAGTTCAAATTTACTGATCTTTTCTTTGTGAGTTCTGTAAACGGATGTAAAATATATTCTTGGTATGATTCTCTTACTGGTTCTAAGAACTGGACATACTTCAGAAGTATATGTGAAGTGTGAAATACAAAGTTGTCTGCAACAGCATTCATGTGGTCTTGAAATGGAATCAAGTGATCTGAGGATGTATCCGATATATGCGGATGATGAATTAATGCCATGTTCAAATCATCATATGTCACCCTTTTCTGTTTTATCATGGTGAGAAACCAATGTAAACTTTTTCTTTTTTTCTCCATTGTCATTTTTGCTGGAGCAATGGTGATGTCTAAATTATCTCCAAGAACTTCAGTTGGCCTTACGTTTAACTTACAAAAATGACTGTTTTTAGAAACTTCACTTTCAATATTTTCCGAAACTACACTTTCATTTGTATTTTCGGACACTACACTTTCAATTCTATTTTCCGACACAACACTTTCAGATGTATTTTCCGAAACTACAATTTCAAATCTATTTTCCGAAACTTCAATTTCAACATTATTTTCTACCTCTTTACTGTCATGACCATTTGCTGCACTTTCACTTCCAACACCAGAAGATGATTGTTTCTGTTCATAGTCATCACATTGTTTTTTCGTGACAACATTGTCTATTTGTTCCCCTTGTTTTTTAACCAGATTTTTCTGCTGTTGCGGACACTGGTATACGACACAGACAGCCCGATGGCCCTTATCGCAAGACATTTAGATAAACAATATCTCAAGAAATGTTTAATGTATATCGGTAAAAAATAAACTGTCCAGCTACATGTACATGTAACTATGTAAAATAAGAGTAGGAAATCAATAAAATCATGTAATTATTCAAGGTTACCACCTATGAATAATCAACAGTCAATTGAACTTTAATATATATGATTTCAAACTGATAGTGATATATAATCATATTTTCTCACATTAGGTGGCATTATTATATTACCATCGCCGGGTCTTTCAATCTGATACTATCCATACTATCACTGTATGAAGAGAATCGGAATCAATCATCCTGGGGTATTCGACGATGTATATTCTTTTTGGTCCAATAACTAATCAAGTTTAAAAAAATATATTTATTATAACAAGAGGGCCATGATGGCCCAATATCGCTCACCTGACTATATATGCACCAAGCATGTGCAATAATAATATTGTTGAGTTATTTTATGCTTTATACGTTTATGTATGTTTACATATCACTTTATGCAAAACAGTTTAACTATTTATTTAGTTCAATATAGCCTAAACATTTAGTTGAGTGTAACCTAGAATAAACTATAATATAACACAATGGTATAATGTGGCCTTTATGTTTAGTCCATTTTAACGTAAAATATTCTAGACAAAACATAAGCAAGCATATTACTTATCAGTTTGTATATATCACTATATTCAAAACAAATTTAGTTTAATGTAGCCTAAATATTTAGTTGAGTGCAATCTAACATAATAAAGTGTAACATAAGAAAACTAGTATCTGTTGTTTAACTTCCAAACGTATCTATACTATTCTGCAATAATGTGCTGTATTGTTAACAATGTTTCTATAATATTCTGTGTAAAACTGTTGACCCCCAGGGCAGGGCCGATTCTGACCCCAGGGTCACCATTTGAACAAACTTGGTAGAAGACCACCAGCTGATACTACATACAAAATATCTAAGCTTTCAGGGAAGATTTTAAATGTTTTCCAATACAACTCTATGCAAAACTGTTGACGCCTGGGGTGGGGCCGATTATAACCCCAGCGTCATTATTTGAACAAAAAAGTTGACGCCAACAACGACGACGACGGACGAAGTGTGGTCACAAAAGCTCACCCTTGAGCACTTCGTTAAAATTAAGCTTCTTACCTCTTTCTTCAAACCACAGCTGTCTAAAACTAGACCCAGGACAAATTGTATCAGGTTCAACAGCTGGCATCTGGCGTACAGTAATATACAGGCTGCCATTACAACAGCTGGCATCTGACGTACAGAAATAGACAGGCTGCCATTACAATGTGCGCCAAGCACTTTTTCCCATTCTCACCAATCATACCATTCAAGATGCACATTAGTGTTGGTACGTTTTGCTCTAGAGTCTCTGCCAGTGTTTCCAATCAAAGTTTATAAGGTCATCTGTACTATTTAACTTTAACACCGTTTCTTTTCTCTTACACAACTGAGATACTTCCTTTTCAATTTAACCTTTTTAGCAAGATGCTGTGTCACTAATTTCTTATAGTTAGTGTTTTTTACTAAGTGTTAATTACAGCTGAATCCCCCTTCTTATTTCTGATGGCCTTAATAACAGACTTTTCTGTTTCATTCACTATTATAGAAGACCTTTCGTGATCCTTGTACTTCACTGTCATCTGTATGAAAATACAAAGGTTCATTATTATAGTACTTCGAGGGAGGTATTTTTTTTGGCGCCGTGGGCTTAAATTAAAAAAACAACATAATTATTGAACACATTTTTTCTCCTCCATTGCTGTTTCTGACAAAAGCCCAGGGGCTACTAGATTTAGCCTGTATGAAAATGTTCATTACACTGACTGTTCATTGTAATTATAGAATTTTTCATGAAATAATTGACTAAAATGGCCAGGCTATATGATTTGTTTCCAATTAAATGCTACCAAAGGAGGTACCAAAGGAGGAAGAAACCTATTATAGATAGACTATCATAGCGCATAAACATTGTTTACACTATCATTATATTAATGGTTTTGACATACACATGCAAATTGTGAACAACATGTATATTTTGGCAAACTAATTGATTCAGTTGAATGAAAAGAATGCATTTGTACTCATGCCGGTGATAAATATAATGTGTAAGAATAAACCATCAACATAGGGCCTAAAATATCAAGAGTTGTCGGAGGACAGCGTCACAGCGTGCTCGACTATAAATGAATGTTTGACACAGAAAGGGGCATAATTATTGTATTCTGGAATATAGAGACCACAGCAATTAAGTTAAAAAAGGGCCATCATTTTGACAAAATGTAATACAGAGTTATTATTCTTTTCATACTTTGGCACATAATGATGGTGAACATTTAAGCAAAGATTCAAAGCAATCAGTAAAGGACTTTATAAGAGATATCTATATATGAACTTCCATGTAAACTTAAAACTAAAATACCTAAATGGAAAAAGGGATATAATTTGAACAAGTCTACAAAGTTTGGAAAGAATCACACGGGTTATCCGACGATGGGATGCTGTATGATTAAAGGTCATTGAAATACATTGACTAGCCAAACAAACTTTAACCGGAATTTTTAAGTCGAATAAAAAACAGTAAAAAGGGCAAGAATTTTGTAAAAATGCAAAACAGAATAATCAAATAATTTATGTAAAATTTACAGAAAGGTCTAAATTCAGACGACATTTGAAATTGGGCGGTTAAAGGGTATATATACTAGTCAAAATGCCCACCTAAAAATATTGTCAATACTATTCTAATTGTTTTGTGTTTTTCACGCTTGATTAGACATACTGTTGAACTGCAAAATTACGAGTTTATATCGCCTGCTCTGATTGCATGAACATATTTTATAGCTTTCAAGAGGATGTGCTTTCTCAAAAACAAATTATAACACTTAATCAACAGGGTACACAGGATTTTGTTAAGTACTTCGAATTGGTGCAGCTTTCGATGTTCCTAATTCTAAAATATGCCAACTAAACTGGGTGTATTATTTTGAGACCCAGCGTCGCATGAATAACAAGCAATTTTTAAAACAAAATCAGGCAAGGCCAGTGATTGCCAATCGGATGAAAAGCGCTAAAAAGGTTCTTTATGCCATTTTCTTTAATCTAGTGGGCCTGTGGTACAGATACCATGCAAAGAAAGGAGAATCGTTACAGCTAAGTTTTACAGAGACAACGTTCTTAAATAGGTAAAAAAATTCTACAAAAAAAAGCGTCCAAGTAAAGCTTTGAATGGTATCGAGCTTATTCATGATAATGCCTCAGCTCACAAAGGCAAGTCTTTCTTGAAGCGAGAAAATGTAGTACAGCTTGACCACCCACCTTACTCACCCGACCCAAATCCCTGTGACTTTTTCTTATTCCCTTTGCTGAAAAAAATGCTCTCTGGGAAACGCTATGCTTCTAGAAGTGCTCTTGGTAGCCCACTCTTTCGGTGTCTCAATAGTATACCAAGAGGAGACTACTTTGCGGCATTTAAGTCATGGGTAGCTCGACTGCGAAGGTGTGTATCTGTTAAGGGGGAATATTTTGAAGGGTTATAACAGAAAAGTACACATTATTTGTAATATCTGTTGATTTATAACACTAGTGACAGAATGTTTTGAATGCCTCTCGTATAAATAGCATAAATGTCTAGGTTAACAACAGTTATCTGTTACAGTTCTAAAAGCATGTATGTTATGTTGGAAAAGTTGTGTATGTTTAATATGTGAGTCTTTGTAATAAAAAAGAAAACGTGACATTATATAATGGGAAAAGATCGTGAATCAGAGACTGAAGAACATATAAGTTTTTATTTTAAACCCTATCTTCACCACTATTTGGGTATTATCTTTTTCAATGTATAGTTTATTTGCTCTTTGTTTGTGGTACAGTGCGGACCCGCGGTGCGATTGTGTTTGATTGCTGTGATTTTTATAGGACCATTTTACCCAGTTTTACAAGATTATAGATACTGCGATACGGACGCAATGACAGTCTCACATATTCTATACCAAACAGGTAAATTCAATAAAGATTAAAAATCAAAATGACATTGTTTAAAACAAAAAATAACAGTGCGGACTCGCGGTGCTATTGTGTTTGATTGCTGTGATTTTTATAGGACCATTTTACCCAGTTTTACAAGATTATAGATATGGCGATACGGACGCAATGACAGTCTCACATATTTTTTTACCAAACATGTAAATTCAATAAAGATTAAAATCAAAATTACATTGTTTAAAACATTCCACTGGTAAGCCTTTATCCTTTAAATCTATTTAAATATATGTTATCACTTCAAAACACCCAAGCTAGTAACTTAATATTCAAAGAAGAAAGTCGACACTGTGATACAGTTCAATTTACACCAGAGGGTTCGCAATCTTGCTTAGAGTATATTTTGTATGCTATATGCTGTTAAACATGTGCAATGTAAACAATTTATGGAAATACTGATGCAGCCTACTAGTATTTGATTAAGGTCAAACAGCTTTATGATTCTGTCCATACATCTACTGTGGAAGTAGAAGACACTGATTACAGACACATCACACATAATTGGATATCTAAAACCAGAACTTCAACAAATTATGGAAAAGGAAACAGTTTGAATATCAGCAATTTCAAATCGAGTTTTAGTACTTATGTATGTAAACACATTTTTTTTCCCCATGCATTTTCATTTTCAGCTTTGATACTTCTCTAAGGGTTTTTAGTCTTGAAAAAAAAGGGTTATCTTTCGACCAAGTATGAGAACAATGAACAAATGTGTCTTACTGCAGATGCATTCAATAATGATTCAATGAGGCTATACATGAAAAAGAAAACTGACAGAGTACACGGTCACAACCTGATGCACTGGACAAGTGTTTTTCGGTAGAACGTTGTTTGTGTACATCGGAATGTAAAACAGCGAAATGAATACACAAGCAACATGGCTCCTCATTGTTCATTAATGTATCCACATTTTAAGGATGAATACGTTTGAATTGTCCACATATAGATAGCGGAGAAGACAAACCCCCTTCCGGACAAAGCCGCCTCCGTTGTTTCAGCTCACCGGAGCCGAAGTCTCAGAGGTGAGCTATTGGAATCATTCTTCGCCCGTCTTCCCCCGTCTGGCGTCGTCGTAATCTTTTGTTTTAAATGACTTTTAAATGACTTCTCAGAAACCGCTGAGTTAATTTTGATTAAACTTCATAATGCTCCTAAGATCGTAAGATCAATGTTTTTTTCCATTTTTTGAAAATTAGTTCAGCGGGACATCATTACCATAAAAGGTCGAGCTTTGAAACGTCTTCGTCTCAAGAACCACTGATCACATGTCAACAGACTTTTTCGAATAAATGAGAGCCATCCATAGACTATCAAGTTTGCTTCCCCATCATGTCCCAGGGGAAAACTATAGCTTTTTCCCAGGGATCCAAAGTTTGTTCATAGTTTGCTCATAGAGTTTGTACATGTTTTGCATAGACTTATTCAGAGAAAATCTTGAAAAATATCCTTCTCTGAAAAAATTAATTGAAATTATGTTTATGTTTACAAATTGCTCTATCGTGATTTTTAAAGATTTAATACATTGTAATTAGGGCTTACATGCTTAAATGATGACCTCGCGTGCTCATTATATTTAACAAAGCGATGTCTCTGCATTCAATGGTACAGAATTTACAAACTACCATGACTTCATGTGTTTGTGTAGTCTGCATAAAATCCTGAATCACTTCAACGGTAAAGAAACCTAAACACTGGCAGAGAAATGTTCACAGAACCTACAGTTTACCTCCTTAGATAAACAACTTTAGTTAAAACGAATTGAAACATTTGTCCAAAAGTGTCAATATAAATGGGGAGAACCACATTCAGCCCTACCCATCACCCACCACCTCCACAGCGCCTGAAATACTTAATCAAATACAATATGTATTGGCCGATCATCAGGTAGACAGCAGCTGCTAGTTATATAGACCAACCATTTCAAAACATGTCACCCATCAAATGTTGATAGACAAACCATTTCAAAACATATTTTACCTCTTATGTATATATACCATCAATTTCAAAACATGTCGTCCATCATATGTATATATACCAAACATTTCAAAGTATGTCACCCATTATATATATATATACCAGACATTTTAAAACATGTCACCATCATATGTATATATACAAACCAGTTCCAACCATGTCACTCACCATCTTTACATATACCAACAATTTCAAAGCATGTCGCCCATCACATGTATATATATTCGAACCATTTCAAAACATGTCGACGTTCATATGTATATAAATCAACCATTTCAAAACATTTCCTCCATCATATGTATACATACCAACCATTTATAAGCATGTCGTCCATCATATGTATATTTACAAGACATTTCAAAACATGTTATCCATCATTTGTATATTTATCAACCATTTCAAAGCATTTCGCCCATCATATGAATATGTACCAACAGTTTCAAAACATGTCGCCCACCATATGTATATATAACAACCATTTCAAAACATGTCACCCATCAGATGTATATATACCAACCATTTCAAAGTAAGTCGCCGATCATAATGTATATGTACCAAGATTTCAAAACATGTCGCCCATCAAAGTTATACATACCAACCATTTCAAAACATGTCGCCCATCATATGTAATAGACCAACCATTTACAAATAGGTGACCCACCAAATGTATAAAGACCAACCATTTCAAAATATGTAATCTTCATACGTATACATACCAACCATTTTAAAACATGTAACCCATCATATGTATATATACCAATCATTTCGAATGTGTCTCCCATCACTTGTATATATAGGAACCATATTTCAAAAGATGTCGCCGTTTATATGTATATATACCAACCATTTCAAAGCATATCGCCCATTATATGTATATGTACCAAGATTTCAAAACATGTTCCCCCATCATATGTATATATACCAACCATTTAAAAGCATGTCGCCCACCGTATGTATATATCCCAACCATTTCAAAACATGACGTCCATCATTTGTATTTATTCTAACAATTTCAAAGCATGTGTCCATCATATTTCGAAGCATGTCGCCCACCGTATATATATATATATATATATATATATATATATATATATATATACCAACCATTTCAAAATGTCGCCCTTCATATATATATATACGAACCATTTCAAAACATGTCGCTGTTTATAGATATGTATACCAACCATTTCAAAACATGTCGCCCTTCATATGTATATATACCAATCATTTCAAAACATGTCACCCATCATATGTATATATAGAAGCCACTTCAAAACATTTCGCTGTTTATAGGTATGTATACCAACCATTTCAAAATATTCCACCTATCATATGTATATATACCAACCATTTCAAAACATGTCGCCCATCATATGTGTATATAACAACCATTTTAAAACACATCACCCATCATATGTATACAAACAAGCCATTTCAAAACATGTCGCTGTTTATAGGTATATTTACCAACCATTTCAAAAAAATCCACCATTCATATGTATATATACCAACCATTTCAAAACATGTCGCCCATCATCTGTATATATAACAACCATTTCAAAACACATCACCCATCATATGTATACAAACAAGCTATTTCAAAACATGTCGCTGTTTATAGGTATATTTACCAACCATTTCAAAAAAATTCACCAATCATATGTATATATACCAACTATTTCAAAACATGTCATCCATCATATGTACATATACCAACCATTTCAAACATGTCACCGTTTATATGTATACATACCAATCATTTCAAAACATGTCACGCATCATATGTATATATTCCAACTATTTCAAAACATTCCACCCATCATATATGTTTATACCACCAACCATTTCAAAGCATGTCGCCTATCACATGTATATATATCAACCATTTCAAAACACGTCATCGTTTAAATGTATATATACCAACCATTTCAAAACATTCCGCCCATCACAGGTATATATATATACCAACTATTTCAAAGCATGTCGCCACTAATATGTATATAACAACCATTTCAAAGCATGTCGTCCATCTTATGTGTATATACCAACCGTTTAAAAGTATATCGCCCATCAGATGTATATAAACCAACCATTTCAAAACATGTCGACCATCATATGTATATAGAACCATTTCAAAACATGTCGCCCATCATATGTTTATAGGCCAACCATTAAATATGTCGCCAATCATATGTATATAGACCAACCATTAAATATGTCGTATGTATATATATGTAACAACCATTTAAAAACATGTCGCTCATTTTAAAGTGTCACCTATCATGTGTATATATACGAACCATTTCAAAAACGATTACCCTATAATAATAATGTATATAAACCAACCATTTTAAAACAGGGCTCCTAAAATGTGTATATAGACTACCACTTTAGAACAGATCATCCTCATATGTATACAAATCAACCATTTCAAAACAGGTATTCCTTATATGTATTTATACCAACCATTTTAAAACAGGTCATCCTCATATGTATGTAAACCAACCATTTCAAAGCATGTCACCTATCATTTGTATCAAAAACAAACATTTCAAAATATGTCATCCTCATATGTATATAAAACAACCATTTCAAAGCGGGTCACGTGTCATAATTAGTATGCAGATAGACCAATCGATTAATGCTTTCCTTTATATGTATATAGAACTACAATTTAAATGTCTGCCATCACATGTATTTAGACAAACCATTTCAAAAACAGGCACCTATAATATGTATATATGGTTATAGATCTACCATTTCAAAACATCGTGTCTTTCATATGTATATTGACCAACCATTTCAAAAACGTCACTCATCGTGTGTACGGGTATATAGACCAACTATTCAAAACATGTGACCCATCGTGTGTATATAAACCAACCATTTCAAAGCATATGTTCCTTCATATGTATAAACACCCAACATTTTTAAAATGCCCCAGCTATCAAGTGTACTATAAGAATTAATGGTGATTATCAGACCGAAATCGATCCATTTTGCTGTCTTTTATACGATTACGACAATGTTGCAAAATGACGTCATCATATTCTGTGTACTCTACAAGGTAGTTAAATATCCTCTCCCTCGGTGATACAACGCGATGGTTCAAGCTGATTTAACAGGTAACATACGTGTTAACTATTAATAGCGACTTCTGCGAAGGAAGTGTTTCATTTAATTACCATTAGACATTAGATGTGTAAAGAGATGAACGTTTAAAGAGAATTTTGTGAATAAAGTGTGTTTATGATTCTGTCCATAAGACAGTTCAGTGAATTGGAGTTCATTCTATTCGGATCATCCAAGATCAAAGGTGGTGAGTTACTTTAAATGTGCATTAATATACAGTATATGTACGTGTGAATTGTATACTGCAACAGTATGTCTATTTGTCCGTTATATGAAGCAGTACATTTGAGCATATAACACTATGTACTTTACAGAATGTCTGAGAGCATTTACCGGAGAGTGTGATTTGTCAGGCACACATTTTACAGAGGGGCTGATGCCTTTAGTGATGTATGGTCGGTACAGTTGTCTTTGATGAATGCATAACATTAAATCGTTTAATTCAGGCTAAACAAAAGGCGGCGCTTTTACAATACTCTAACTTCCGATAAGTGGAATTAAGAGTACGGACAGGTCACTAGGTACACCAAACTGCGAAACAGATAGAGTCTGTCTCAGCTCGTTGGTTATTTAAAAAAATTGAAGGGGATGGGCTACGCCCATCTCAGTGTTTAGATAAACCAACTCGCTGGGACGGGTTTCTATCTATTACTTAAAACTATGTATATGTGTTTAAACAATGTAAGGAAAGTGTATATTAAAGCAGCGTTTTTTAATGCATCCGTGACTAATCTTACTTTGCTTCATTCTATTCCAAATATATTGTTAATTCATTTTATTGCAGCGATAGTGGTTAGAAGAGTCACCAACTCACAAATCTGTAATTAAACATCCTTTGCATGACAATTGCATTCACGCTAAGGTATACACTATATTAACAATTAGCCGAAATACTTAAAATGTTGGGGATTTTCATTCAAAGTTTTATATAAAGTTGGTTGGCAAATATACATATACTATTGACAATTCAATAGACAAGGCATACACATCTATACAGAATATTATATATTTAAATTATGTCCTAAGCCAGTAAACACATTCAGTATACTGTACAGATCTAGGTTACTCCAGTTCAACTGTACATACCTGTAACACAGTAGCACATTGATTAATATACACATGCAGATCATAGGAAGAAACGCATATCTACCTTTAACAAAACTGTTGTGAATTACAATAATTGTGTCCGTCTTACTTGGACAATTATGAAATAAGATATAAACTGTAAGTTGTATACCAAGGCTGTTATCAGATATAAGAATTGTAGAATAATAATTATAATATTTAAAAAGAAGTTTTGAGTGAAGGGCTGCGCATTTAAGTATAACTGTATACATAAATCCTCCCTGAGAACCTATTAAGGTGTTAGTGTATTTAAATACGTTCTTGTGTCTATATTTTTTTGTTGATAAACACTATATTTAACAAGAACAGAACATATCTCCTTCTTCTTCTTCTTCTTCTTCTTCTTCTTCTTGTTTTTATTAGTAGTAGTAATAGTAGTAGTAGTGGTGGTGGGTTGTGGTGGTGGTGGTTTTCGTATTTATAAGTATAAGCTAATTCAGTTAAAGTGAATTAACTCAGTTTCATGAAGAAAGAGAAGTGGTAAAAAGGTAATCATTGATACAAGTGTTCCAACTTGTTACATTGAGACTGAGACACACTGTCATGTGGTTTGACTAGAAATACTGGGACAGGCACGAGAGGTACATACCTGTTAGTTTGTTTGGTAAATAACGTTATTTTCCAGCACATTGTAGGCTATTTATGACGGCCAATTAGTAGTGGAGGCAGACCGCCCACTTATTCTTGGGTAGAACCAGTTCTATAAACCTCCGGACATCCGTAAAAATCGACACTTTCTTACTTTGAATTCGAGGTCACAGGTACGAATCAGAATCACGCAGGCGGTAAAATGTTACATTGAGACCGAGAACATGCGATTTGAGCGGTAATTAGCAGGCGCTCAAAAGCACAGATACCGGTTTAAAAAAAAGAGAGTCTTACATCTATTAAATACTGAAGGTCAGCATCGAGGAAATACCAAAATATAGGCATGCATCTCAAAACAACAGCTGCAGTGTTAGTTTTTGAAGTCCCACAGAGCTGGCATATGCTGCAATCAACTCCGGAATGAATTAACTTTCCAATAACATACACTTTCATATGTCCACACCACATAAGAAAAGCTCTGGTGCTCGAAAAACACAGAAAACGTACCTGTTTTTAAAAATCGACTCTAAGCCAGTCCGTATTATTCTATACAGACCCCCGTGGACCGCAGTGTAGCCTTTGTAAACATCTCAGTATCCCATGACGCCATTTGCATTGAAAATGCCGGAAGTTGACAGTAAACCATGACGTCATTACATTTTCAAATCGCTCCCACTTCATTGGTTCAATATTTAAACCAAATTTATTTAATCCAATGGGATAATTTAACAAATATTTCTGCGGCTTTGCTATCAACTTCCGGCATTCTCAATACAAATGGCGTCGTGGGATACTGAGATTTTTGAAAACGTTGTAAACGTGTACTTGTGATCGTCGGAAAGGTACGTGGACATTATTTATTTCACGGATAAAGACATATTGTGCGTAAGGAATAGTGCCGATGAGTTGTTGTGTCCGCGGGAGCTTCTACAAAGGCTAAACGGCGGTCCACGGGGGTCAGTATAGTCGAATAATACGGACTGGCTTAGAGTCGATTTTTAAAAACAGGTACGTTTTCTGTGTTTTTCGAGCACCAGAGCTTTTCTTATGTGGTGTGGACATATGAAAGTGTATGTTATTGGAAAGATAATTTATTCCGGAGTTGATTGCCGCATATGCCAGCTCTATGGGACTTCAAAAACTAACACTGCAGCTGTTGTTTTGAGATGCATGACTATATTTTGGGATTTCCTCGATGCTGACCTTCAGTATTTAATAGAATATAAGATTTTTTTGATTTTTTTTTAAACCGGTATCTGTGGTCAAAAGTGTCATATTTATTTTGAATAGTTATACGAGCATTAAAACAGGCACATCACATATATGCAGGTACATATAGTAGCTAGGGGTGTGAGAGGTGTCTCTTTTTACGTAACCTCTCATGAACAGACACAATAAAACCGAGTCTTCTACATTATTCTCTTGGTTGTGTTTGTTGCTTCCAAAGGATGACTCGATGACTCGTACTACGAATCAGTAGTGTTCTGTTTACTAGTTCTTTGAGATCTAGGTGGTTAGAAGTAGAATACCGCTTAAGCCGGCACAAGGGACGTGAGAACTGTTGCTACCGAGTTCTTTTGGTTGTATTTGTTGCTTCCAAAGGATCACCCTTATTAGTATTATTTAGGGGTTTATTTGTTAGGGAGCTGTGCATTGTAGCTAGTTTTAAGTGAAATTGAAAGTAAAGGTACATTTAGCTATGACCTAAAACTAAAATACGTTGAACGTATTTAAAAGTAGGAGCTACGAAAAATAGATGTTTTATGGTCAGCTGATGTAGCGTGTGCTTTTACCAATTAAAAATCGGTGCAGGTGTTTATATTTTTTAAGATGATCGATAAAAACATCATAGTTTGGGAGACATTTTTTAATTTGCTTGAGTAGACGTAACTTTTATAGACAAGGAAACAAGTAGTTATCATTAAATTTAATTTAGTCATGCTGCTTAAAACCTAAACATTCTAAAATTTACTGTATATGTACTTTATTTTT
This sequence comes from Cyrtodaria siliqua, assembly GCA_037043455.1. Taxonomy (NCBI): domain Eukaryota; kingdom Metazoa; phylum Mollusca; class Bivalvia; order Adapedonta; family Hiatellidae; genus Cyrtodaria; species Cyrtodaria siliqua. Next base: position 9,854 of record JAWPHD010011013.1, on the reverse strand, counting down.
ACTTAACATATACGCATATGCTAAAATAATATACACATATACAACACCACGTTTACGGATGATGTTTTTATCGATCATCTTAAAAAATATAAACACCTGCACTGAATTTTAATTGGTAAAAGCACACGCTACATTAGCTGACCATAAAACATCTATTTTTCGTAACTCCTACTTTTAAATACGTTCAACGTATTTTAGTTTTAGGTCATAGCCTTTACTTTCAATTTCAATTTCCCTACAATTAACTCTCCGTCAAATCATGTTGATCTGAAACGGGCTGCTGGCTCATGTTACTCTAACTAGGGTTATAAGCACAAAGTGTTCAAGGGAGCATTACTTTACACCTAAGGAATGTAAGTCCTTTGAGTATACAGGTCTATTATGCATACTTTCTTAAGCTGATTCAGCTTACGGGTAATAGTAACCATTTTTAAATGATATGACTTGCCTATTACCATATGTATATCTGTAATATATTATACTTCACCGTACCACCACTTACTTAAAGCTTATACTATAGTCTATATAAATACACAACCGTTTAAAGAAAAAAAAACGTGAGTATCTTAGGATGATGTTGTTAGGTTGGGATTATATGTTTCCAGTTTTGGATATTTACAGGTTAAATCTGAGAAATATATTTGATAAAAACAATCTGGGTTTAACGGGACACACGGCAATCTTGAGTTTTATTCAGACATTTAAAAGTTGCACCTCGATTTATTAAAGCTGTCTCAGTTTGACTTGAAAACTGTTTGCCTATAATTAAATAAGCAATTGAGATTTCAATTTTTTTCATTATTTTATATGTTTTAAAGACACATTATCGGTGCATTATTATCAAAAGTAATTAACATGTAAAAACAATTTGCTTTGAACTATTCTAATAATTAATATTAATTATTACAAATATGAAGTTATATTGAAAAAAAACACGAAACGCCGCGAATTTCAAACAAATCAAGATTGTCATGTGGCCCTTTAAATAACGACATAAGCGACGTCATTAAACTATTAAGGAGCACATATTAAATGTCATTCGCAACTTCTCAATTCAATTCATCTTTATTTATTAATTACTCAGTTTCACACAGGTGAAATGCATAAGTATATACAATTTACAACAAGTAGTTTTCAAATAGTCACAAATGGCAAATCATACATAAGCATACACAAACAACGATCACACACGTTTTGCAGGAGACCACTATTTAAACAGCTAATATCAATTTGTTAATTAGGTTGCATTGAATAATAAATTAAAATGAGAATGTAATATAAATACCGCATATCATTATTATTATTTTTTATTAAATGTTCATTTAGGACGAAACATAAAAGGACGAATGTATTGAATAATGAGTAAGTACAATACATTTTCCAATATGGACGTGAAACGTGTTGTTTACAGAAATCGAACCTATTTAATCTTTTATAGAACGTTTATGAATTAAGATAAAGTAGTTTATGCGTAAGTAAAGGGTGCTATCTCTAGTCCCGGTCTCTATTAAAATAAGCATGTATGATGACAATATACATTTAGTTGTAGTTTACAATTTTTAGTGTACTTGATTGTCTGACATGTATATTTTCTATTTTTAGACAATTATTGGAAATTTGGTTTGTTGTGTATTAAGGCTATTAACTGTAGGTATACCGTATACTTGCTTCTTCTAAATATAACAATGGACAAACAATTTATAAATAGAGTAGTCATATTTCAAAATTTAACAGTTAAATAATAATTGAATTGAATCTTGATTTAGAAGACCATTTTTTTGGTAATAGCTTAAAAAGTTTATGTCGCTGAAACTTTATTCGGATAGCGTCTTATTTTTAAGAAAATAGTTTTCGTCAAGGACAGTCAAAAGTAACACCATTTACATTTGAAGGACAGTATTTGTTGTGTACATGTGTAACAAAATAAACAACCACTACATACTGAATGGTACAATATAGGCTTGCATCCAACTCTCATACTTCTTACAAATATTATGCTTTACATTCTACACAAATATTTACATCAACATATTTACATTTGTTTGTTAGCCATAACCTTTATGACTTCCAATAAGTATTAGTCTTACCGAAACGAAAAATAAGAACTCGTAAAGGACAGTTCAGGTAGTAAAGCTTTAAGATTGAGTTTCATTCTAGTATAATAATGGTAACCATACTAGAAACAGAAAAAGAAAAAAGTTATTATTATTATTTAATTTATGTATTCATTATTATTATTGTTCTTAATAATATTTTAAGCCATATGTATAGTTTTAACTATTTGCTCTATAAAGTAGCTTAGCCTTTTAAGTTCCTGTACATTTTCAGTTGAGAGTAACTGTTGAAATTTTAACATATTTGGCCTTGTATAATAGTACCTTTGGATATATTTTTTTCTAATATCTTCAAATTTTGAGCATTTTAATAGGTAGTGAAACTCATCACCAATATCATTACAATGAGGGCACTTTCTTTCGTTATTCGGGATGGATCTCCAACGGCCAACTTCGATTGGTAGCTTATGATTTCTCGTTAGAAACCTGATGAGTAGTTTACAGTAATAGGTTGGTAACATTTTAATATAGATGCTTTGTTTAAATTCTGTTTTAAATAATTTATAAATATTGGTGTTAGATGTTCTATCTATTTCTGAATGCCAGTTTTGAATAAATATATCTTTCAACTTTTGGTAGGATGATTTAATTAACCATTTTGCATTTGAAAAACTCTGGCTATACCAGATTCCAGAGTAACCTCGTACACTGCTCGCAGCATTACTCGAATATATATCGAAGGTCACCATACTGGTTACGTCATATCAGCGTGATGCGCGTCGGATTCCCACCAAAACGAATTCGCAGTCAAAATCAAAGTTATATTCAACATTTTGCACTGCCATTTAACCGATTGCGCCATCTATAGTTTATTTACTTGAAAGCAGGGATAAAACCTCCATCTGTATTGTAAATACAGGGCTTTTCTCCACAAAATTGGGAAGAGGCCCAGGCCTGTCCATTTTGGAAAAATACAAGGTTTCATAAATTAAGTAAATATGACATTAATATACTTTATTTATATTGTCATCCATTATTAACCATAATTATTAACTTTTCCAAGTCGGAATTTATTTAGCAGCCAAAAACACACTGCAGAATTCATGCTTTTTCTCAAATTCTGTTTTCCGATTGGGAAATATTTCTGCCACAGTTGGGAAAAAACAGTCCAATTTTCTGTTGGGAAGAGGCCCTTTACAGGCCTCTGTTATATAAGGTAAAAAAGCCCTGAAATAACAAACAAGCAACGCATACATCAACACGTGTGGCTAACGGTTATATTGTTATATAGCATGGCGTTTGGATTAATTGTGTTTGTCTGGAGAGCACACATTTACATTAGATACATTTATATGGCTATTATATTCTATTAATACTATACTATAGTATATATTACAGTAATTATAATAAATAATGGTTGTCAACAGGACTACCGCCCTGGAAAGGGCAGTGGCAAAAAGGACACAGGGGCTTTAATGATATTGTATTGCTGTTTTATTGTTGTTTTATTGTTGGATAGAGAATAGTTCATGGCGGGGATTTCTTTATTTTCACTGTTCGTTTTATGGGGATGACAGTAGGGTAAGTGTGAGTGTATAATAAGACGAAATAGTGAATACTTAAAATTTGATCTATTTAAATGTAACCAGTAAAGATGATCCTGGATATATAAATCGAAACACCCATTTCAAACACTTCAAGATTGCCGTTTGTCCCTTTAAAATGAGCGACCATTGTACCTCAGTGGATATGGTATTGGCTATAAAGATAAATACCTCGCACTGCGTGGATTCGATCCATGACGGAGTCATTATTGATGGGAAATGTCATGCCTACTGTGCATTTGAAGGTGCATAGACGTCGAATATGAATCGATATATATTTTTATTACTTTCTATATGTTTTTATACCTGATATGATTGAAAAGAATGAAAACGGACGCTCCTGAATCTGTTTGCAATCTTCGCGTAGCCATCCTCTAAGCTTTGCAAAGCTAAAACATCATTTTGACCCCACTGTTTACATGTACATATTTTTGACAGACGAAAACCAAAATGGCGACGGCGGAACATTCCATTTTTCTAGGGTAGGGTGACTTAAAAAATCAGTTGATCAATAGTGGTGTAAATAATAAAATAATATGAAAAAGGCACGGCCTCATACACCGGACTTCAAAGGAAAATAAATTATGGATCAGACACCAACATGTATTTTAAAGCTGTTAATAACCCAGAGAGTCAATTCTTTACACCTGATGAAGATGTATTATATTTTATTGATAGATATGAAAATGATGAATTTAACATTATATTTAATGAATTAAATATTGAGATTACTGAACAAGAAATTATTAAAGGAATAAACCAACTTAAGTCAAACCGATCAGGAGGACCGGACCTATTTTTAAACGATTTTTTTATACATGGTAAGCATATTTTATCTCCGGTATTACGTGAATTGTTCAATAAAATATTCGAATTAGGATATTTTCCTGACAGCTGGTCAAAGGGTCATGTTATACCTTTACACAAAAAGGGAAGCATTAACAATGTAGACAATTATCGTGGTATTACCTTATTAAGTACTTTGGGTAAATTGTTTTCAAGAATTTTGAATAACAGACTCACAAGCTGGGCTGAAAATTATGGTGTATACATTGAAGCGCAAGCTGGTTTTAGGTCAAATATGGGTACAGTGGATAATGTGTTTGTCTTGCATGGATTAATCTCTCATTTTATAAATACAGGTAAAACACTTTATTGTGCGTTTGTTGATTTTACAAAAGCTTTTGATTATGTAGTTCGAGAAAACCTATGGTTTAAAATGATTAAACTGGGAATTCGGGGTAAAATGTTTAATATTATTCATTCTATGTACCAATCTGTGAAATCAAGAGTTAAGTATTGTAATTTGTTGAGTGAAGAGTACAGTTGTATGCTAGGGGTTAGACAAGGTGAATGTTTGTCTCCTTTCCTATTCTCAATGTTTTTGAATGATATTGAAGAAACATTTATGAATAATGGTATTGAAGGTATTGATGTTAACATGTTTAAAGTATTTCTTATATTATATGCTGATGATATTGTTATTTTTGCAAATAGTAGTGAAGAGTTACAAAATAGCTTAAACTTACTTTCAGAATACTGTGATAGATGGAAACTTGTTGTTAATGGTTCAAAAACAAAGATAATGGTATTCAAAAAAGGTGGTTCATTACCGAGAGGTCAAATCTTTTATTATAAAGAAAATGCATTAGATATAGTAAACAGTTTTAGTTATCTAGGTATTGTATTTACAACTGGTGGCTCTTTTTCTGATGCTCAGGCAACACTTGCAGGCCAAGCTTTGAAAGCAATTTTTAAAATGAATAAATGTCTTTACAAATTTACGGCGTTATCGGTTGAACATAGGCTAGATTTGTTTGATAAGCTGATTACACCCATTTTGAACTATGGATCTGAAGTTTGGGGGTTTCTACAGGCGAATGCCATTGAAAGAGTACATATGCAATTTTGTAAAAGGTTATTGGGAGTAAAGAAGTCAACACAAAACGATTTTATATATGGAGAACTAGGTAGAAAGTCTATGTTATGTCATCGTCATTTTAATATTATAAAATACTGGGTTAAGATATTACAAAGTAATGAAAATAAATATGTAAAACAAATATATGTTTCGATGTTAAATGATATAAATGCTCAACCCAACATAAAAAATTGGGCATCTTTAATTAGAGATATATTAGGCATTATGGGTTTCAATGATGCGTGGTTAGCCCAAACGGTGGGTAATCCTAAATTGTTTCTATATGTTGTTAAACAGAGATTACATGACAACTTTAGCCAAACTTGGAATAGTAGACTAGCTGATTCAAGTAGAGCACGCTTTTATAACTGTATATGTGTTTTCAAGTTTCAACCTTATCTTAATATTTGTAATATATCAAAATTTAGAATTGCCATGACAAAATTAAGAGTATCCTCGCACAGACTAGAAATAGAAGCAGGACGTTGGAATAAACCTAATAGAATTCCGGTAAATGAGAGAAAATGTAAATTTTGTAATATCCTAGAAGACGAGTTTCATTTTATGTTAGAATGTCCTATATACTCGGAGTTCAGAAAACAATATATCAAAAAATATTATTGGGATAGGCCAAATATGCAGAAACTTATTTTGTTAATTAACTCAGAATGTCAAAAAGAAATTAGAAACGTGGCTATTTTTGTTTACAAATCTTTTAATAAACGAAATGAATGTTTGTTTGCAAATAATTGAATTAATTCACAAACTTGTCTGTTGGTAGTAGCTACATGTTTAAATTAAGCAAATCTGACCTGTATATTGTGTACAACTGTAATGGCTAAAAGCCTTCTCCACACAAATGAAAGGAATTATTATTAAAAAATATATATATGATGTTATCATAACAAATAGTGCATTTGTAAAATTAATTAGTTGTGAATATTGTATATTTTGACTGTCAGTCATGTGTTGTAAAACAAAATGTATATCCTCATGGGCTATTTGCCTAATGGAATTTTGATAATAAACTTGTTCAAAACTTAAAACTTGTTCAAACTTATGACATTTACATTTGTTGAAAATGACGTAAAATACCATACAAACAAACGAACGAACGAACGAACGAACGAACGAACGAACAAAACAAACAAACAAACAAACAAACAGACATTGACCTGAACATTTAGACCCAATATTTGTTGTGTGCACACCCTAACAAGTAGTTCTGGTTCATGCTAGTATGCGGACCGGTAGGTTTAAAAATATTTCGATATGTCTGGATAGGGCAGTTGATAGCAAACTCGCTTTTTATACGCCCGTAAGGACATGACGTTGTCCGTCCGTCTGTCTGTTAACATTTATCTGACAAATGATTAAAGTATTTAAGGTCTACAACAATAAAACTGTGAACACATCTTCAGCATGATACAAGAATACATCTGATAAAGGCCCAGAACTCTCTGGCTCAGTCTTTTATAAATATTACTCATTGAAAAAGTTTAACCTATATGTCCCGGCAGTGTTCTTGTTTCCAATGCCACTAGACTGATGCAGCCAGGGTTTGCTTCATCGTTTCTGCATTTTGCATAAGGGGTTACGGACATAGTCATTCGCGCCATCCAGAGTGATTAAAATTATATAAGTTGTGCCTTATTTTATAAAATTGAATTGTATTAATTATGTTTTTGTTTTCAGCGATAATAAAATAGTTTTTTTATTTTATTTTTTTAGTATTTTACATTTTGGTCACTTATTAAAGGGGGTACATCAGGCTGTGGGGCTACCTTTTTTAAAAAAAATATAAACATTTATAAAATGACCAGTTTAAACCGTGAAATAACGGTTCATAGATATAGATGGAACATTAACCGTTTCTTATAATACAGCGCAATAACTAACAATTAAAATTTACAACCAATGGCGTAGCTACGTTAATTGAATGTGCAGGCTCCAAAAGTGAAAGTATGTTACTAGGCGGATCCGGGGGCTTGCATCCACGACAATTTTGTATTTACCTATATCCAAATATGTGCATTTTTTAGTACATCCTGTTGCCAAATGTGTATATATACTGTTATGCACCCCCTACCCTCCCACCCCAACACCCACTTCCATCCTCGCTTTAAACTTTGCTCTTGTGGAAAAGTACACCCCACATTAAAGAAAATGCGGCAAGTTAGTGATAACAGATATAATCTCGTTTCAGTAACACTTGTTTTCTTTTATATTTCTTAATTGCTTTTACTATGAATTACACTTTACAAATAAACGCAATTTAAATACATTTTCTTATACATGTAATACACTACGAGCACACATAATTGTCTGCATTCAATGTTTTTGTGGACACAAGTAGACGATTTTGAATTTGATTTACGACCAGAATTATTGTAAGATGTTTAATAAACCGGTCGTTTTTTTTTTTACATTTCAGAATGATTATTCAATGGAACATTTAATAAACTATGTCGCATAATTAAGGTCGATCGATTGAATTTAAAACCGGATAAACCTAATGCATCACTGATTACGAATGGCATAGTCAACATTTTGAAAGGAGTGTCGGTAAATCTTTTGCAGTTGTAAATGTGGGGTGTCAACGGAGGTGACTTTACACTGTAATTAATTTGTTTTGAATATAAAAAAGATATTCTATTTGAATAGTTATTAACATAATGATTACGAGTAGATCTAATCGCTGTCTGACGAAATAGGGGCATACCGCCAAGGTTTTATAAAGCTTTCTGTCGCATACATTGAAGGTTTGAAAAAAAATTCTATCGGTAATTGGACTGCAAATATAAGGCGTATTTATTTTCATTCTTAATTTGTGTTTCATGATTCTTTTAGTTTACATAAATATAATATATTTGAACAGTTCCATAAACAATACCAATCCTGTTATACTTCCTTTAAAGGTCATAATGTCTTGATTACCAAATATCACTGCTTCCCATTTGTACCCATCTACCACAGACACTGCGCATGTGTTTACCTAATGACGCGTTAGATTATGATGTCACTGCAGAAGAACATTGTGACGTCACGTTAACCCCTTTGTCTGTTAACCTGTCCAAGCGAAAGCGAATGCAGGTGACCAGGGTCAGATGGCGAAAGCTGTGTTTTGAACGACGATAGGAGTGACCTCCTCTGAACAAAGGAGTTGACTGTGTTTGGACTTTTTTGCCACTGTTTTTCTCCCCATAGTATTTGCTACTCACGAACAATATATTAAGGCTCGCTTGCGCGTCGCGTCTCGCTAATACGAATAAGACACTGTCTCAGTACGAGCTCAACACCAACACACACTGGCTCTGGATAAAATGAAACTGGACCAGAAACTGACCTTAACATTTAGACCCAACATCGATCTTGCTTGTTCACACCCTATAGTATTGCATGATATATAAACACATACAGTTTTATCTCATTATTTGAAATTACCTTATTGGAATGAACACAACAATACAGCACCTTGACATGTGACCTTGAACTTACCAGTAACTATATATATGCCTATGGTAAAACGTATCCCCCCCCACCCCCCCCCCCCCCCCCCCCACCCACACACACACACACAACCCACTTTGACCGTCTGCCCTTGCCACCCCTAAACCGCCTTCCACAAAACCTGTCAATATATAGGGCGTGTCCTGGCCACCTTGTTCCTATGCCTATGACCCTTTATAAAAGAGGTTGCAAGTTCAAACCATCGTTTGCCTGTTATTAATGCTGAGCATTACTTAAAGCAGAAATCAGTCAACCAAAACCAATGGAGAGTCAACATAGCTATTGTGTTCTTGGACATTCAGGGCGTCTTGGCATGCAGCTTATCTTAGGCAGAAAAGACATTAAATATATGAGATAGATAAAACAGAGGTATACTGGAATCAGCATCCACGACTGATAGCATTTGCAAATTCGAATCCCACGTTAAGAATAATCGTTTGACGTGTTGGAATCTCATTAATTTTCTCGCATTTGTCTAATCTCATTCATTAGACGTATTGTGTCCTTTTTTTTGCTCTTTTTTTACTTCATTTACTTTTATTTTACACATGGACCTTTATGGTATGCATCCCGTCGCAGGACGGTGCATATCAAAAATCATCTCGCCGTTCATTAACGTGTATTTACTTTCTCTGACTGAGGAGGCAGGTCGTACTAGATTTTGCAGTAATGCGAGATCAACTCATCTCTATTAGATTTTGCTATTAAATCTTGGTCTCACTAAATATGCCTACACATATATTTTTGTAGGGGAATTATACCTAT
>JAWPHD010011012.1:0-87663 GCA_037043455.1 Cyrtodaria siliqua | reverse complement strand
TACGAATACGAATAAGAATAAGAAAACGAATAAGAATATAAGAATACGAATACGAATAAGAATAAGAAATACGAATACGATTACGAATACTAATAAGAATAAGAATAAGAATAAGAATACGAATAAAAAATAAGATATAGAATAAGAATAGAGATAAAGAATAAGAATACGAATAATAATAAGAATAAGAATACGAATAAGAATAAGAATACGAATACGAATACGAATGAGAATGAGAAATAAGGAATAAGAATAAGAATAAGAATACGAATACGAATAAGAATAAGAATACGAATGAGAATATAGAGAATAAGAATTAGAATACGAATACGAATAAGAATAAGAATACGAATACGAATAAGAATAAGAATACGAATAAGAACTAAGAATACGAATACGAATACGAATACGAATGAGAATGAGAATAAGAAGAAGAATACGATTACGAATAAGAATACGAATACGAATACGAATAAGAATAAGAATACGAAGAATGAATAAGAATACGAATACGAATAAGAATAAGAATACGAATACGAATAAGAATAAGATACGAATAAGAATAAGAATACGAATACGAAATACTAATAAGAATAAGAATACGAATACGAATAAGAATACGATAAGAATAAGAATAAGATAAGAATAAGAATACGAATACGAAGATACGAATAAGAATCAAGAATAAGAATAGAAAGAAGAATACGAATACGAATAAGAATAAAATAAAATACGAATACGAATAACGAATAACGAATACGAATACGAATACGAATAAGAATACGAATACGAATACGAATACAAATAAGATAAGAATAAGAATAAGAATAAGAATACGAATAAGAATAGATAAGAATACGAATAAGAATACGAATAAGATACGAATACGAATAAGAATACGAATAAGAATAAGAAGAATAGAATAAGATAAGAATGAATAAGAATAAGACTAGAATAAGAATAAGAATAACGAATACGAATACGAATAACTAATAAGAATAAGAATAAGAATAAGAATAAGAATAAAGAATACGAATACGAATAAGAATAAATCAAAATACGAATACGAATATCGAATACGAATACGAATAAGAATACGAATACGAATACGAATACAAATAAGAATAAGAATAAGAATAAGAATAAGAATACGAATAAGAATAAGAATACGAATAAGAATACGAAATAAGAATACGAATACGAATAAGATACGATAAGAATAAGAATAAGAATACGAATAAGAATAAGATACGAATAAGAATAAGAATAAGAATACGAATACGAATACGAATAAGAATAAGAATACGAATACGAATACGAATAAGAATAAGAATAAGACACGAATTAGAATAAGAATACGAATACGAATAAGAATAAGAATAAGAATAAGAATACGAATACGAATACTAATATGAATAAGAAGAATAAGAATAAGAATAAGAATAAGAATAAGAATAAGAATAAGAATAAGAATAAGAATAAGAATACGAATACGAATAAGAATAGATAGGAATAAGAAATAAGAATAAGAATACGAATAAGAATAAAGAAATAAGAATACAGAATAAGAATAAGAATAAGAATAAGAATACGAATACGAATAAGAATATGAATACGAATACGAATACGAATAAGAATAAGAATACGAATAAGAATAAGAATACGAATACGAATACGAATAAGAATACGAATACGAATAAGAATAAGAATACGAATACGAGAATAAGAATACGAATAAGAATAAGAATAAGAACAAGAATACGAATACTAATTAGAATAAGAATATGAATAAGAATAATAGAATAAGAATACGAATACGAATAAGAATAAGAATAAAATAACGAATACGAATACGAATAAGAATACGAATAAGAACACGAATAAGAATAAGAATACGAATACGAATAAGAATAAGAATAAAATTACGAATACGAATACTAATAAGAATAAAGATAATAAGAAAAGAATAAGAATACGAATACGAATAAGAATAAAATAAAAATACGATTACGAATAAGAATTACGACATACGAATACGAATCACACTATACGAATACGAATAAGAATACGAAATAAGAATAAAATACGAATACGAATACGAATATACGAATACGAATACGGAATAACGAAATAAGAAATAAGAATACGAATACGAATACGAAATACGAATAAGACATAAGAATAAGAATACGAGTACGAATAAGAATAAAAACAAAAATACGAATACGAATACGAATACAGAAACAAACACGTAAATACGAATAAGAAATAAAGAATACGAATACGAAATAAGAATACGAATACGAATACGAATACGAATACGAATAAGAAATGAGAATAAGAATACGAATAAGAATAAAATACGATACGAATACGAATACGAATAAGAATAAGAATACGAATACGAATAAGATACGATACGAATACGAATACGAATAAGAATAAGAATAAGAATACGAATAAGAATAAGAATACGAATACGAATACTAATACGAATAAGAATAAGAATAAGAATAAGAATACGAATAAGAATAATAGAATAAAAATACGAATACGAAATACGAATAAGAGATACGAATACGAATACGAATAAGAATAAGAATAAGAATAATAATAATAAGAAGAATACGAAATACGAATAAGAATAAGAATAAGAATACGAATAGGAATACGAATAAGAATACATATACAAATACGAATACGAATAGAGAATAAGAATACGAATACGAATAAAGAATAAGAATTAAGAATAAGAGATAAGAATACGAATAAGAATAAGAATACGAATACGAATACGAATAAGAATAAGAAAACGAATAAGAATAAGAATACGAATACGAATAAGAATAAGAATACGAATACGATTACGAATACTAATAAGAATAAGAATAGAGAATAAGAATACGAATAAGAATAAGAATAAGAATAAGAATAAGAATAAGAATACGAAGTAAGAATAAGAATACGAATACGAATACGAATGAGAATGAGAATGAGAATAAGAATAAGGAATACGAATACGAATAAGAATAAGAATACGAATACGAATACGAATGAGAATGAGAATAAGAATTAGAATACGAATACGAATAAGAATAAGAATACGAATACGAATAAGAATAAGAATAGGAATAAGAATAAGAATACGAATACGAATACGAATACGAATAAGAATAAGAATACGAATACGAATAAGAATACGAATAAAGAATAGAATATTAGAATACGAATACGAATACGAATACTAATAAGAATAAGAACAAGAATAAAGAAGAAGAATACGAATACGAATAAGAATAAAAATAAAAATACGAATACGAATAAGAATACGAATACGAATACGAATACGAATAAGAATACGAATACGAATACGAATACAAATAAGAATAAGAATAAGAATAAGAATAAGAATAAGAATACGAATAAGAATAAGAATACGAATAAGAATACGAATAAGAATACGAATACGAATAAGAATACGAATAAGAATAAGAATAAGAATACGAATAAAATAACAATACGAATAAGAAAAATACGAATACGAATAGAATAAGAATACGAATACGAATACGAATAAGAATAAGAATAACGAATACGAATACGATACATAAGAATAAGAATAAGAACACGAATAAGAATAAGAATACGAATACGAATAAGAATAAGAATAAGAATACGAATACGAATACGAATACTAATAAGAATAAGAATAAGAATAAGAATACGAATAAGAATAAGAATAAGAATAAGAATAAGAATAAGAATACGAATAAGAATAAGATACGAATACGAATAAGAATAAGAATAAGAATAAGAATAAGAATACGAATAATAAAAAAAAGAAGAATACGAATAGGAATAAGAATAAGAATAAGAATACGAATACGAAATAAGAATATGAATACGAATACGAATACGAATAAGAATAAGAATACGAATAAGAATAAGAATACGAATACGAATACGAATAAGAATACGAATACGAATAAGAATAAGAATAAGAATACGAATAAGAATACGAATAAGAATAAGAATAAGAATAAGAATACGAATACTAAAAAGAATAGAGAATAAGAATAAGAATAAGAATACGAATACGAATAAGAATAAAAATAATAATACGACTACGAATAAGAATACGAATAAGAACACGAATTAAGAATAAGAATACGAATACGAATAAGAATAAGAATAAGAATACGAATACGAATACTAATAAGAATAAGAATAAGAATAAGAATACGAATACGAATAAGAATAAAATAAAAATACGATTACGAATAAGAATACGAATACGAATACGAATACGAATAACAATACGAATACGAATACGAATACAAATAAGAATAAGAATACGAATACGAATACGAATAAGAATAAGAATAAGAATACGAGTACGAATAAGAATAAAAACAAAAATACGAATACGAATACGAAAACAAATACGAATAAGAATACGAATAAGAATAAGAATAAATACGAATAAGAATAAGAATACAAATACAAATACGAATACGAATAAGAATAAGAATACGAATAAGAATAAAAATACGAATACGAATACGAATACGAATAAGAATAAGAATACGAATACGAATACGAATAAGAATAAGAATAAGAATACGAGTATGAACAAGAATATAAACAAAAATACGAATACGAATACGAAAACAAATACGAATAAGAATACGAATAAGAATAAAAACAAAAATACGAATACGAATACGAATACGAATACGAAAACAAATACGAATAAGAATACGAATAAGAATAAGAATAAGAATACATACGAATACGAATACGAATAAAAATACGAATACGAATACGAATACGAATACGAATGAGAATGAGAATAAGAATACGAATAAGAATAAGAATAAGAATACGAATACGAATACGAATACGAATGAGAATGAGAATAAGAATACGAATAAGAATAAGAATAAGAATACGAATACGAATACGAATAAGAATAAGAATAAGAATACGAATAAGAATAAGAATACGAATAAGAATAAGAATACGAATAAAAATACGAATACGAATACGAATACGAATAAGAATACGAACACGAATAAGAATACTAATACGAATACGAATACGAATACGAATAAGAATACGAATAAGAATAAGAATAAGAATAAGAATACGAATAAGAATAAGAATAAGAATAAGAATAAGAATACGAATAAGAATAAGAATACGAATACGAATACGAATGAGAATGAGAATGAGAATAAGAATAAGAATACGAATACGAATAAGAATAAGAATACGAATACGAATACGAATACGAATGAGAATGAGAATAAGAATTAGAATACGAATACGAATAAGAATAAGAATACGAATACGAATAAGAATAAGAATAAGAATACGAATACGAATACGAATACGAATGAGAATGAGAATAAGAATAAGAATAGGAATAAGAATAAGAATACGAATACGAATAAGAATAAGAATACGAATAAGAATAAGAATAAGAATACGAATACGAATAAGAATAAGAATACGAATACGAATACGAATAAGAATAAGAATACGAATAAGAATAAGAATACGAATACGAATACGAATAAGAATAAGAATACGAATACGAATAAGAATACGAATAAAAATAAGAATAAGAATACGAATACGAATACGAATACTAATAAGAATAAGAACAAGAATAAGAAGAAGAATACGAATACGAATAAGAATAAAAATAAAAATACGAATACGAATAAGAATACGAATACGAATACGAATAAGAATACGAATACGAATACGAATACAAATAAGAATAAGAATAAGAATAAGAATAAGAATAAGAATACGAATAAGAATAAGAATACGAATAAGAATACGAATACGAATAAGAATACGAATAAGAATAAGAATAAGAATACGAATAAAAATAACAATACGAATAAGAATAAGAATAAGAATACGAATACGAATACGAATAAGAATAAGAATAAGAATACGAATACGAATACAAATAAGAATAAGAATAAGAACACGAATAAGAATAAGAATACGAATACGAATAAGAATAAGAATAAGAATACGAATACGAATACGAATACTAATAAGAATAAGAATAAGAATAAGAATACGAATAAGAATAAGAATAAGAATAAGAATAAGAATAAGAATACGAATAAGAATAAGAATACGAATACGAATAAGAATAAGAATAAGAATAAGAATAAGAATACGAATAATAAAAAAAAGAAGAATACGAATACGAATAAGAATAAGAATAAGAATACGAATACGAATAAGAATATGAATACGAATACGAATACGAATAAGAATAAGAATACGAATAAGAATAAGAATACGAATACGAATAAGAATAAGAATACGAATACGAATAAGAATAAGAATAAGAATACGAATAAGAATACGAATAAGAATAAGAATAAGAATAAGAATACGAATACTAATAAGAATAAGAATAAGAATAAGAATAAGAATACGAATACGAATAAGAATAAAAATAAAAATACGACTACGAATAAGAATACGAATAAGAACACGAATAAGAATAAGAATAAGAATAAGAATACGAATACGAATATTAATAAGAATAAGAATAAGAATAAGAATAAGAATACGAATACGAATAAGAATAAAAATAAAAATACGATTACGAATAAGAATACGAATACGAATACGAATACGAATAACAATACGAATACGAATACGAATACAAATAAGAATAAGAATACGAATACGAATACGAATAAGAATAAGAATAAGAATACGAGTACGAATAAGAATAAAAACAAAAATACGAATACGAATACGAAAACAAATACGAATAAGAATACGAATAAGAATAAGAATAAGAATACGAATAAGAATAAGAATACAAATACAAATACGAATACGAATAAGAATAAGAATACGAATAAGAATAAAAATACGAATACGAATACGAATACGAATAAGAATAAGAATACGAATACGAATACGAATAAGAAAAAGAATAAGAATACGAGTACGAATAAGAATAAAAACAAAAATACGAATACGAATACGAAAACAAATACGAATAAGAATACGAATAAGAATAAAAACAAAAATACGAATACGAATACGAATACGAATACGAAAACAAATACGAATAAGAATACGAATAAGAATAAGAATAAGAATACATACGAATACGAATACGAATAAAAATACGAATACGAATACGAATACGAATACGAATGAGAATGAGAATAAGAATACGAATAAGAATAAGAATAAGAATACGAATACGAATACGAATACGAATGAGAATAAGAATACGAATAAGAATAAGAATAAGAATAAGAATACGAATACGAATACGAATAAGAATAAGAATAAGAATACGAATAAGAATAAGAATACGAATAAGAATAAGAATACGAATAAGAATACGAATACGAATACGAATACGAATAAGAATACGAACACGAATAAGAATACTAATACGAATACGAATACGAATACGAATAAGAATACGAATAAGAATAAGAATACGAATAAGAATAAGAATACGAATACGAATAAGAATAAGAAAATATGAATAAGAATACGAATACGAATACGAATACGAATAAGAATAAGAATACGATTAAGAATAAGAATACGAATACGAATAAGAATAAGAATACGAATACGAATAAGAATACGAATAAGAATAAGAATAAGAATACGAATACGAATACGAATACGAATACTAATAAGAATAAGAATAAGAATAAGAATAAGAATACGAATACGAATAAGAATAAAAATAAAAATACGAATACGAATAAGAATACGAATACGAATACGAATAAGAATACGAATACGAATACGAATACAAATAAGAATAAGAATACGATTACGAATACGAATAAGAATAAGAATAAGAATAAGAATACGAATACGAATAATAATAAAAATAAAAATACGAATACGAATACGAATACGATTACGAATACAAATAAGAATAAGAATACGAATACGAATGAGAATGAGAATGAGAATGAGAATAAGAATAAGAATAAGAATAAGAATACGAATACGAATAAGAATAAGAATACGAATAAGAATAAGAATACTAATAAGAATAAGAATACGAATACGAATACGAATACGAATATGAATAAGAATAAGAATACGAATACGAATACGAATACGAATGAAAATGAGAATAAGAATAGGAATAAGAATAAGAATAAGAATAAGAATAAGAATACGAATAAGAATAAGAATACTAATAAGAATAAGAATACGAATAAGAATAAGAATAAGAATACGAATACGAATGAGAATGAGAATACGAATAATAATAAAAATACGAATACGAATACGAATGAGAATGAGAATAAGAATACGAATAAGAATACGAATACGAATACGAATACGAATACGAATACGAATAAGAAAACGAATACGAATGAGAATGAGAATGAGAATAAGAATACGAATAAGAATACGAATTCGAATAAGAATAAAAATAAAAATACGAATACGAATACGAATAAGAATACGAATACGAATACGAATAAGAATAAGAATAAGAATAAGAATACGAATACGAATGAGAATGAGAATACGAATAATAATAAAAATACGAATACGAATACGAATGAGAATGAGAATAAGAATACGAATAAGAATACGAATACGAATACGAATACGAATACGAATACGAATGAGAATGAGAATGAGAATGAGAATAAGAATACGAATAAGAATACGAATACGAATAAGAATAAAAATAAAAATACGAATACGAATACGAATAAGAATACGAATACGAATACGAATACGAATAAGAATAAGAATAAGAATAAGAATACGAATAATAATAATAAGAAGAATACGAATACGAAAAAGAATAAGAATAAGAATACGAATACGAATACGAATAAGAATACGAATACGAATACGAATACAAATAAGAATAAGAATACGAATACGAATACGAATACGAATACTAATAAGAATAAGAATAAGAATAAGAATAAGAATACGAATACGAATAAGAATAAAAATAAAAATACGAATACGAATAAGAATACGAATACGAATACGAATAAGAATACGAATACGAATACGAATACAAATAAGAATAAGAATACGATTACGAATACGAATAAGAATAAGAATAATAATAAGAATACGAATACGAATAATAATAAAAACAAAAATACGAATACGAATACGAATACGATTACGAATACAAATAAGAATAAGAATAAGAATAAGAATAAGAATACGAATAAGAATAAGAATACGAATAAGAATACGAATAAGAATACGAATATGAATAAGAATACGAATAAGAATAAGAATAAGAATACGAATAAAAATAAGAATACGAATAAGAATAAGAATAAGAATACGAATACGAATACGAATAAGAATAAGAATACGAATACGAATACGAATAAGAATAAGAATAAGAACACGAATACGAATAAGAATACGAATACGAATAAGAATAAGAATAAGAATAAGAATACGAATACGAATACTAATAAGAATAAGAATAAGAATAAGAATAAGAATAAGAATAAGAATAAGAATAAGAATAAGAATACGAATAAGAATAAGAATACGAATACGAATAAGAATAAGAATAAAAATAAGAATACGAATAATAATAAAAAGAAGAATACGAATACGAATAAGAATAAGAATAAGAATACGAATACGAATACGAATAAGAATATGAATACGAATACGAATACGAATAAGAATAAGAATACGAATAAGAATAAGAATACGAATACGAATAAGAATAAGAATACGAATACGAATAAGAATAAGAATACGAATACTAATAAGAATAAGAATAAGAATAAGAATACGAATACGAATACGAATAAGAATAAAAATAAAAATACGAATACGAATAAGAATACGAATACGAATACGAATACGAATAAGAATACGAATACGAATACGAATAAGAATAAGAATCAGAATAAGAATAAGAATAAGAATACGAATACGAATAAGAATACGAATACAAATAAGAATAAGAATACGAATACGAATACGAATACGAATAAGAATGAGAATAAGAATACGAATAAGAATAAAAATACGAATACGAATACGAATACGAATAAGAATAAGAATACGAATACGAATAAGAATAAGAATACGAATACGAATAAGAATACGAATACGAATAAGAATAAGAATAAGAATAATAATAATAAGAAGAATACGAATACGAATAAGAATAAGAATAAGAATACGAATAGGAATACGAATAAGAATACGAATACAAATACGAATACGAATAAGAATAAGAATACGAATACGAATAAGAATAAGAATACGAATAAGAATAAGAATAAGAATAAGAATACGAATACTAATAAGAATAAGAATAAGAATAAGAATACGAATACGAATACGAATAAGAATAAAAATAAAAATACGAATACGAATAAGAATACGAATACGAATACGAATACGAATAAGAATAAGAATACGAATACGAATACGAATAAGAATAAGAATCAGAATAAGAATAAGAATAAGAATACGAATACGAATAAGAATACGAATACAAATAAGAATAAGAATACGAATACGAATACGAATACGAATAAGAATGAGAATAAGAATACGAATAAGAATAAGAATACGAATACGAATACGAATACGAATAAGAATAAGAATAATAATAATAAGAAGAATACGAATACGAATAAGAATAAGAATCAGAATACGAATAGGAATAAGAATCAGAATACGAATAGGAATACGAATAAGAATACGAATACAAATACGAATACGAATAAGAATAAGAATACGAATACGAATAAGAATAAGAATAAGAATAAGAATAAGAATACGAATAAGAATAAGAATACGAATACGAATACGAATAAGAATAAGAAAACGAATAAGAATAAGAATACGAATACGAATAAGAATAAGAATACGAATACGATTACGAATACTAATAAGAATAAGAATAAGAATAAGAATATGAATAAAAAATAAGAATAAGAATAAGAATAAGAATAAGAATACGAATAATAATAAGAATAAGAATACGAATAAGAATAAGAATACGAATACGAATACGAATGAGAATGAGAATAAGAATAAGAATAAGAATACGAATACGAATAAGAATAAGAATACGAATACGAATACGAATGAGAATGAGAATAAGAATTAGAATACGAATACGAATAAGAATAAGAATACGAATACGAATACGAATACGAATGAGAATGAGAATAAGAATAAGAATACGAATAAGAATAAGAATACGAATACGAATAAGAATAAGAATACGAATAAGAATAAGAATACGAATACGAATAAGAATAAGAATACGAATACGAATAAGAATAAGAATACGAATAAGAATAAGAATACGAATACGAATACTAATAAGAATAAGAATACGAATACGAATAAGAATACGAATAAGAATAAGAATAAGAATACGAATACGAATACGAATACGAATACTAATAAGAATAAGAATAAGAATAAGAAGAAGAATACGAATACGAATAAGAATAAAAATAAAAATACGAATACGAATAAGAATACGAATACGAATACGAATACGAATAAGAATACGAATACGAATACGAATACAAATAAGAATAAGAATAAGAATAAGAATAAGAATAAGAATAAGAATACGAATAAGAATAAGAATACGAATAAGAATACGAATAAGAATACGAATACGAATAAGAATACGAATAAGAATAAGAATAAGAATACGAATAAAAATAAGAATACGAATAAGAATAAGAATACGAATACGAATACGAATAAGAATAAGAATACGAATACGAATAAGAATAAGAATAAGAACACGAATAAGAATAAGAATACGAATACGAATAAGAATAAGAATAAGAATACGAATACGAATACGAATACTAATAAGAATAAGAATAAGAATAAGAATACGAATAAGAATAAGAATAAGAATAAGAATAAGAATAAGAATACGATTAAGAATAAGAATACGAATACGAATAAGAATAAGAATAAGAATAAGAATACAAATAATAAAAAAAAGAAGAATACGAATACGAATAAGAATAAGAATAAGAATACGAATACGAATAAGAATATGAATACGAATACGAATACGAATAAGAATAAGAATAAGAATACGAATAAGAATAAGAATACGAATACGAATAAGAATAAGAATACGAATACGAATAAGAATACGAATAATAATAATAAGAAGAATACGAATACGAATAAGAATAAGAATAAGAATACGAATAGGAATACGAATAAGAATACGAATACAAATACGAATACGAATACGAATAAGAATAAGAATAAGAATAATAATAATAAGAAGAATACGAATACGAATAAGAATAAGAATAAGAATACGAATAGGAATACGAATAAGAATACGAATACAAATACGAATACGAATAAGAATAAGAATACGAATACGAATAAGAATAAGAATAAGAATAAGAATAAGAATAAGAATACGAATAAGAATAAGAATACGAATACGAATACGAATAAGAATAAGAAAACGAATAAGAATAAGAATACGAATACGAATAAGAATAAGAATACGAATACGATTACGAATACTAATAAGAATAAGAATAAGAATAAGAATACGAATAAAAAATAAGAATAAGAATAAGAATAAGAATAAGAATACGAATAATAATAATAATAAGAATACGAATAAGAATAAGAATACGAATACGAATACGAATGAGAATGAGAATAAGAATAAGAATAAGAATAAGAATACGAATACGAATAAGAATAAGAATACGAATGAGAATGAGAATAAGAATTAGAATACGAATACGAATAAGAATAAGAATACGAATACGAATAAGAATAAGAATACGAATAAGAATAAGAATACGAATACGAATACGAATACGAATGAGAATGAGAATAAGAATAAGAATACGAATAAGAATAAGAATACGAATACGAATACGAATAAGAATAAGAATACGAATAAGAATAAGAATACGAATACGAATAAGAATAAGAATACGAATACGAATAAGAATAAGAATACGAATAAGAATAAGAATACGAATACGAATACTAATAAGAATAAGAATACGAATACGAATAAGAATACGAATAAGAATAAGAATAAGAATACGAATACGAATACGAATACTAATAAGAATAAGAATAAGAATAAGAAGAAGAATACGAATACGAATAAGAATAAAAATAAAAATACGAATACGAATAAGAATACGAATACGAATACGAATAAGAATACGAATACGAATACGAATACAAATAAGAATAAGAATAAGAATAAGAATAAGAATACGAATTAAAATAAGAATACGAATAAGAATACGAATACGAATACGAATACGAATAAGAATACGAATAAGAATAAGAATAAGAATACGAATAAAAATAAGAATACGAATAAGAATAAGAATAAGAATACGAATACGAATAAGAATAAGAATAAGAATACGAATACGAATACGAATACTAATAAGAATAAGAATAAGAATACGAATAAGAATAAGAATAAGAATAAGAATAAGAATAAGAATACGAATAAGAATAAGAATACGAATACGAATACTAATAAGAATAAGAATACGAATACGAATAAGAATACGAATAAGAATAAGAATAAGAATACGAATACGAATACTAATAAGAATAAGAATAAGAATAAGAAGAAGAATACGAATACGAATAAGAATAAAAATAAAAATACGAATACGAATAAGAATACGAATACGAATACGAATAAGAATACGAATACGAATACGAATACAAATAAGAATAAGAATAAGAATAAGAATAAGAATACGAATAAGAATAAGAATACGAATAAGAATACGAATAAGAATACGAATACGAATAAGAATACGAATAAGAATAAGAATAAGAATAAGAATAAAAATAAGAATACGAATAAGAATAAGAATAAGAATACGAATACGAATACGAATAAGAATAAGAATACGAATACGAATACGAATACGAATAAGAATAAGAATAAGAACACGAATAAGAATAAGAATACGAATACGAATAAGAATAAGAATAAGAATACGAATACGAATACGAATACTAATAAGAATAAGAATAAGAATACGAATAAGAATAAGAATAAGAATAAGAATAAGAATAAGAATACGAATAAGAATAAGAATACGAATACGAATAAGAATAAGAATAAGAATAAGAATAAGAATACGAATAATAAAAAAAAGAAGAATACGAATACGAATAAGAATAAGAATAAGAATACGAATACGAATAAGAATATGAATACGAATACGAATACGAATAAGAATAAGAATACGAATAAGAATAAGAATACGAATACGAATACGAATAAGAATACGAATACGAATAAGAATAAGAATACGAATACGAATAAGAATACGAATAAGAATAAGAATAAGAATAAGAATACGAATACTAATAAGAATAAGAATAAGAATAAGAATAAGAATAAGAATACGAATACGAATAAGAATAAATAAAAAAATACGAATACGAATAAGAATACGAATAAGAACACGAATAAGAATAAGAATACGAATACGAATAAGAATAAGAATAAAAATACGAATACGAATACTAATAAGAATAAGAATAAGAATAAGAATAAGAATACGAATACGAATAAGAATAAAAATAAAAATACGATTACGAATAAGAATACGAATACGAATACGAATAACAATACGAATACGAATACGAATACAAATAAGAATAAGAATACGAATACGAATACGAATAACAATACGAATACGAATACGAATACAAATAAGAATAAGAATACGAATACGAATACGAATAAGAATAAGAATAAGAATACGAGTACGAATAAGAATAAAAACAAAAATACGAATACGAATACGAATACGAATACGAAAACAAACACGAATAAGAATACGAATAAGAATTAGAATACGAATACAAATAAGAATACGAATACGAATACGAATACGAATACGAATAAGAATGAGAATAAGAATACGAATAAGAATAAAAATACGAATACGAATACGAATACGAATAAGAATAAGAATACGAATACGAATAAGAATACGAATACGAATACGAATACGAATAAGAATAAGAATACGAATAAGAATAAGAATAAGAATAAGAATACGAATACGAATACTAATAAGAATAAGAATAAGAATAAGAATAAGAATACGAATAAGAATAAAAATAAAAATACGAATACGAATACGAATACGAATACGAATAAGAATAAGAATAAGAATAATAATAATAAGAAGAATACGAATACGAATAAGAATAAGAATAAGAATACGAATAGGAATACGAATAAGAATACATATACAAATACGAATACGAATAAGAATAAGAATACGAATACGAATAAGAATAAGAATAAGAATAAGAATAAGAATACGAATAAGAATAAGAATACGAATACGAATACGAATAAGAATAAGAAAACGAATAAGAATAAGAATACGAATACGAATAAGAATAAGAATACGAATACGATTACGAATACTAATAAGAATAAGAATAAGAATAAGAATACGAATAAGAATAAGAATAAGAATAAGAATAAGAATAAGAATACGAATAAGAATAAGAATACGAATACGAATACGAATGAGAATGAGAATGAGAATAAGAATAAGAATACGAATACGAATAAGAATAAGAATACGAATACGAATACGAATGAGAATGAGAATAAGAATTAGAATACGAATACGAATAAGAATAAGAATACGAATACGAATAAGAATATGAATAGGAATAAGAATAAGAATACGAATACGAATACGAATACGAATGAGAATGAGAATAAGAATAAGAATACGAATAAGAATAAGAATACGAATACGAATACGAATAAGAATAAGAATACGAATAAGAATAAGAATACGAATACGAATAAGAATAAGAATAAGAAAACGAATACGAATACGAATAAGAATAAGAATACGAATAAGAATAAGAATACGAATACGAATACGAATAAGAATAAGAATACGAATACGAATAAGAATACGAATAAGAATAAGAATACGAATACGAATACGAATACTAATAAGAATAAGAACAAGAATAAGAAGAAGAATACGAATACGAATAAGAATAAAAATAAAAATACGAATACGAATAAGAATACGAATACGAATACGAATACGAATAAGAATACGAATACGAATACGAATACAAATAAGAATAAGAATAAGAATAAGAATAAGAATAAGAATACGAATAAGAATAAGAATACGAATAAGAATACGAATAAGAATACGAATACGAATAAGAATACGAATAAGAATAAGAATAAGAATACGAATAAAAATAACAATACGAATAAGAATAAGAATAAGAATACGAATACGAATACGAATAAGAATAAGAATAAGAATACGAATACGAATACGAATAAGAATAAGAATAAGAACACGAATAAGAATAAGAATACGAATACGAATAAGAATAAGAATAAGAATACGAATACGAATACGAATACTAATAAGAATAAGAATAAGAATAAAAATACGAATAAGAATAAGAATAAGAATAAGAATAAGAATACGAATAAGAATAAGAATAAGAATACGAATACGAATAAGAATAAGAATAAGAATAAGAATAAGAATACGAATAATAAAAAAAAGAAGAATACGAATAGGAATAAGAATAAGAATAAGAATACGAATACGAATAAGAATATGAATACGAATACGAATACGAATAAGAATAAGAATACGAATAAGAATAAGAATACGAATACGAATAAGAATAAGAATACGAATAAGAATACGAATAAGAATAAGAATAAGAATACGAATACGAATAAGAATAAAAATAAAAATACGACTACGAATAAGAATACGAATAAGAACACGAATAAGAATAAGAATACGAATACGAATAAGAATAAGAATAAGAATACGAATACGAATACTAATAAGAATAAGAATAAGAATAAGAATACGAATACGAATAAGAATAAAAATAAAAATACGATTACGAATAAGAATACGAATACGAATACGAATACGAATAACAATACGAATACGAATACGAATACAAATAAGAATAAGAATACGAATACGAATACGAATAAGAATAAGAATAAGAATACGAGTACGAATAAGAATAAAAACAAAAATACGAATACGAATACGAAAACAAATACGAATAAGAATACGAATAAGAATAAGAATAAGAATACGAATAAGAATAAGAATACAAATACAAATACGAATACGAATAAGAATAAGAATACGAATAAGAATAAAAAATACGAATACGAATACGAATACGAATAAGAATAAGAATACGAATACGAATACGAATAAGAATAAGAATAAGAATACGAGTATGAACAAGAATATAAACAAAAATACGAATACGAATACGAAAACAAATACGAATAAGAATACGAATAAGAATAAAAACAAAAATACTAATACGAATACGAATACGAATACGAAAACAAATACGAATAAGAATACGAATAAGAATAAGAATAAGAATACATACGAATACGAATACGAATAAAAATACGAATACGAATACGAATACGAATACGAATGAGAATGAGAATAAGAATACGAATAAGAATAAGAATAAGAATACGAATACGAATACGAATACGAATGAGAATGAGAATAAGAATACGAATAAGAATAAGAATAAGAATACGAATACGAATACGAATAAGAATAAGAATAAGAATACGAATAAGAATAAGAATACGAATAAGAATAAGAATACGAATAAGAATACGAATACGAATACGAATACGAATAAGAATACGAACACGAATAAGAATACTAATACGAATACGAATACGAATACGAATAAGAATACGAATAAGAATAAGAATAAGAATAAGAATACGAATAAGAATAAGAATAAGAATAAGAATAAGAATAAGAATACGAATAAGAATAAGAATACGAATACGAATACGAATGAGAATGAGAATGAGAATAAGAATAAGAATACGAATACGAATAAGAATAAGAATACGAATACGAATACGAATGAGAATGAGAATAAGAATTAGAATACGAATACGAATAAGAATAAGAATACGAATACGAATAAGAATAAGAATAGGAATAAGAATAAGAATACGAATACGAATACGAATACGAATGAGAATGAGAATAAGAATAAGAATACGAATAAGAATAAGAATACGAATACGAATAAGAATAAGAATACGAATAAGAATAAGAATACGAATACGAATAAGAATAAGAATACGAATACGAATACGAATAAGAATAAGAATACGAATAAGAATAAGAATACGAATACGAATACGAATAAGAATAAGAATACGAATACGAATAAGAATACGAATAAAAATAAGAATAAGAATACGAATACGAATACGAATACTAATAAGAATAAGAACAAGAATAAGAAGAAGAATACGAATACGAATAAGAATAAAAATAAAAATACGAATACGAATAAGAATACGAATACGAATACGAATAAGAATACGAATACGAATACGAATACAAATAAGAATAAGAATAAGAATAAGAATAAGAATAAGAATACGAATAAGAATAAGAATACGAATAAGAATACGAATACGAATAAGAATACGAATAAGAATAAGAATAAGAATACGAATAAAAATAACAATACGAATAAGAATAAGAATACGAATACGAATACGAATAAGAATAAGAATAAGAATACGAATACGAATACGAATAAGAATAAGAATAAGAACACGAATAAGAATAAGAATACGAATACGAATAAGAATAAGAATAAGAATACGAATACGAATACGAATACTAATAAGAATAAGAATAAGAATAAGAATACGAATAAGAATAAGAATAAGAATAAGAATAAGAATAAGAATAAGAATACGAATAAGAATAAGAATACGAATACGAATAAGAATAAGAATAAGAATAAGAATAAGAATACGAATAATAAAAAAAAGAAGAATACGAATACGAATAAGAATAAGAATAAGAATACGAATACGAATAAGAATATGAATACGAATACGAATACGAATAAGAATAAGAATACGAATAAGAATAAGAATACGAATACGAATAAGAATAAGAATACGAATACGAATAAGAATAAGAATAAGAATACGAATAAGAATACGAATAAGAATAAGAATAAGAATAAGAATACGAATACTAATAAGAATAAGAATAAGAATAAGAATAAGAATACGAATACGAATAAGAATAAAAATAAAAATACGACTACGAATAAGAATACGAATAAGAACACGAATAAGAATAAGAATACGAATACGAATAAGAATAAGAATAAGAATACGAATACGAATACTAATAAGAATAAGAATAAGAATAAGAATAAGAATACGAATACGAATAAGAATAAAAATAAAAATACGATTACGAATAAGAATACGAATACGAATACGAATACGAATAACAATACGAATACGAATACGAATACAAATAAGAATAAGAATACGAATACGAATACGAATAAGAATAAGAATAAGAATACGAGTACGAATAAGAATAAAAACAAAAATACGAATACGAATACGAAAACAAATACGAATAAGAATACGAATAAGAATAAGAATAAGAATACGAATAAGAATAAGAATACAAATACAAATACGAATACGAATAAGAATAAGAATACGAATAAGAATAAAAATACGAATACGAATACGAATACGAATAAGAATAAGAATACGAATACGAATACGAATAAGAATAAGAATAAGAATACGAGTACGAATAAGAATAAAAACAAAAATACGAATACGAATACGAAAACAAATACGAATAAGAATACGAATAAGAATAAAAACAAAAATACGAATACGAATACGAATACGAATACGAAAACAAATACGAATAAGAATACGAATAAGAATAAGAATAAGAATACATACGAATACGAATACGAATAAAAATACGAATACGAATACGAATACGAATACGAATGAGAATGAGAATAAGAATACGAATAAGAATAAGAATAAGAATACGAATACGAATACGAATACGAATGAGAATAAGAATACGAATAAGAATAAGAATAAGAATACGAATACGAATACGAATAAGAATAAGAATAAGAATACGAATAAGAATAAGAATACGAATAAGAATAAGAATACGAATAAGAATACGAATACGAATACGAATACGAATAAGAATACGAACACGAATAAGAATACTAATACGAATACGAATACGAATACGAATAAGAATACGAATAAGAATAAGAATACGAATAAGAATAAGAATACGAATACGAATAAGAATAAGAAAATATGAATAAGAATACGAATACGAATACGAATACGAATAAGAATAAGAATACGATTAAGAATAAGAATACGAATACGAATAAGAATAAGAATACGAATACGAATAAGAATACGAATAAGAATAAGAATAAGAATAAGAATACGAATACGAATACGAATACTAATAAGAATAAGAATAAGAATAAGAATAAGAATACGAATACGAATAAGAATAAAAATAAAAATACGAATACGAATAAGAATACGAATACGAATACGAATAAGAATACGAATACGAATACGAATACGAATACAAATAAGAATAAGAATACGATTACGAATACGAATAAGAATAAGAATAATAATAAGAATACGAATACGAATAATAATAAAAATAAAAATACGAATACGAATACGAATACGATTACGAATACAAATAAGAATAAGAATACGAATACGAATGAAAATGAGAATGAGAATAAGAATAAGAATAAGAATAAGAATACGAATACGAATAAGAATAAGAATAAGAATACGAATAAGAATAAGAATACTAATAAGAATAAGAATACGAATACGAATACGAATACGAATACGAATAAGAATAAGAATACGAATACGAATACGAATACGAATGAGAATGAGAATAAGAATAGGAATAAGAATAAGAATAAGAATAAGAATAAGAATAAGAATACGAATAAGAATAAGAATACTAATAAGAATAAGAATACGAATAAGAATAAGAATAAGAATACGAATACGAATGAGAATGAGAATACGAATAATAATAAAAATACGAATACGAATACGAATGAGAATGAGAATAAGAATACGAATACGAATACGAATACGAATACGAATACGAATACGAATGAGAATGAGAATGAGAATGAGAATAAGAATACGAATAAGAATACGAATACGAATAAGAATAAAAATAAAAATACGAATACGAATACGAATAAGAATACGAATACGAATACGAATAAGAATAAGAATAAGAATAAGAATACGAATACGAATGAGAATGAGAATACGAATAATAATAAAAATACGAATACGAATACGAATGAGAATGAGAATAAGAATACGAATAAGAATACGAATACGAATACGAATACGAATACGAATACGAATACGAATGAGAATGAGAATGAGAATGAGAATAAGAATACGAATAAGAATACGAATACGAATAAGAATAAAAATAAAAATACGAATACGAATACGAATAAGAATACGAATACGAATACGAATACGAATAAGAATAAGAATAAGAATAAGAATACGAATAATAATAATAAGAAGAATACGAATACGAAAAAGAATAAGAATAAGAATACGAATACGAATACGAATAAGAATAAGAATAAAAATAAAAATACGAATACGAATAAGAATACGAATACGAATACGAATAAGAATACGAATACGAATACGAATACAAATAAGAATAAGAATACGATTACGAATACGAATAAGAATAAGAATAATAATAAGAATACGAATACGAATAATAATAAAAACAAAAATACGAATACGAATACGAATACGATTACGAATACAAATAAGAATAAGAATACGAATACGAATGAGAATGAGAATGAGAATGAGAATAAGAATAAGAATAAGAATAAGAATACGAATACGAATAAGAATAAGAATAAGAATACGAATAAGAATAAGAATACGAATACGAATACAAATAAGAATAAGAATACGAATACGAATACGAATAAGAATAAGAATAAGAATAAGAATACGAATACGAATGAGAATGAGAATGAGAATAAGAATAAAAATAAAAATAAAAATACGAATACGAATACGAATACGAATAAGAATAAGAATACGAATACGAATAAGAATACGAATACGAATACGAATGAGAATAAGAATACGAATAAGAATACGAATACGAATAAGAATAAGAATACGAATACGAATACGAATACGAATACGAATACGAATGAGAATGAGAATAAGAATACGAATAAGAATAAGAATACGAAAAAGTATACGAATACGAATGAGAATGAGAATAAAAATACAAATACGAATACGAATGAGAATGAGAATAAGAATACGAATACGAATACGAATACGAATACGAATAAGAATATGAATACGAATACGATTACGAATACGAATGAGAATGAGAATAAGAATACGAATACGAATGAGAATGAGAATGAGAATACGAATAAGAATAAAAATACGAATACGAATACGAATGAGAATGAGAATGAGAATAAGAATAAGAATAAGAATACGAATACGAATACGAATGAGAATGAGAATAAGAATACGAATAAGAATACGAATACGTTTAAGTGTACTGTGAACATATGTGAAATCCACTCACTCTTTATCACATATATTACAACATAGATATACAAATGGTTAGAGCAGGCTTTAGATATATTGAAAGCATAGGTGGATTATTTCCTTCCAAAGATAGTTAAATGAAAAGACAAGATATATCTTATTACCTAATAGGTACATGAAGGAGGTATATCTCCTATTGAGGAGGTGTATAGTAAATATGGGATATGATATTGTCATGGATAGTTTATACATTTTATACAATGTGGGTTATGCTGCAGGATATGTTTAAAAGATGGGTGTATTGAACAAGAGAAAACAAAATGATGACGTTGACTATACGCGTATACATGCAGAAAATAGATATTTCGTTGGTCTGTACTAGAAAGCCAGTACTACGACCGTCTAGGCTAGCCAAGAACGGTAACCTAAATTCGGATTAAAGTTACCCAATCAATATACTTTGGAAAACTCCGTATTGATTACCAGATAGAAAGCTAGTTCAATGACCGTCTAACTAAATGACAAACAATTCAGACAGATTTACTCACTAAATATTGGGTATATGGAACTTGGGAGATGTGGTAGATATGGAATATACTCAATAATGTCAGTGTTTTCGAGTCCAGCATACGAAATTTACAAGCTGACCCACTGGGCCGTCAAACAGTGCTTTTATTACATTACATATATGAGAGTATTTGATTGATCCTGGACCGTTGTGCCTGCGTTGTCATCAGACATAAAATCGTCCCAACGCGTCCACCGAATTAGTCCCATGTGTTACCTATATCAATTATTGAATTGTTTTCCACAGTAATATAAGTTGAGTGATCTTATTACCTGATGGGTACATGAAGGAGGTATATCATCTATTGAGGAAGGTCTTTATAGCAATTGAGGGACACCTAGGATGCCTAAAATTACAAGCGCATCCCATGTCTCCCTCAAAAGTATTCAGACCGATTTACTCACTAAATATTGAGTATTATATGGAAATTGGGAGATATGGTAAATATGGGATATGTTCAATAATGTCAGTGTTTACCAGCCCAGCAGACAACACTTACAAGCTGATCCACTGGGCCGTCAAACAGTGCAGAGAGTATGTGATTGATCCTGGACCGTTGTGCCTGCGTTGTCATCAGACTCAAAAATCGCCCCAACGCGTCCACCGGATCAGTCCCATGTTATACCTATATCAATTATTGAATTGTTTTCCACAGTAATATAAGTGGAGTGATCTTATTAACTTATACGCACATGAAGGAGGTATATCACCTATTGAGGAAGGTCTTTTATAGCAATTGAGGGACACCTAGGATGCCTAAAATTACAAGCGCATCCCATGTCTCCCTCAAAAGTATTAAGACCGATTTACTCACTAAATATTGGGTATTATATGGAAATTGGGAGATATGGTAATTATGGGATATGTTCAGTAATGTCATAAGTAGTTTATTACTTTTAAACAATGTGGGTTATGCTGTAGGATATGGTTAAAATATGGGGAAACTGAGATAAATAAATATTTCTTTTCGAAGTGGGTGGCTTTAATATAATCACCAATAGCGCTGAAAACCAATAGTTTGTGATTTTTTTCGGGATCGAGTAAATTATTACGGTTTAGAGGGATTGAAATTTGCTGGAGTTTAGATTTTAATTTGTCCCGTTTTGTGTCGAGCTGACTGCATTCAAGAAGAAAGTGTTCAGTGGTATATGGGACCAAGCAGGAAGGACAGTTTTTGGAAAGATCCTTAATGATGTGGCTTCCTAGACTCGCAGGTAATAAGTTATATCCCATTCTAAGTCTGGTTATAGTTTTGGTAAGGATTTTATTGCCCGAAAACAGGTCATGATTTCTAAAGTTATGGCTAAGTCTAGTAAAAGTGTTGAATTTATTTGTCTGATTAGTAAGGTAATGATTTAGTTTAACATTAATTGTTTTACGGATACAGGAATAAACTTCTGAGGGTCCAAATGCTACCTCTTTATCAATAAAAGGATGGTCCAATCCATCTTTACAAGCTAGGTCGGCTTTTCATTGCCGGAAATATTTACATGGGCTGGGCACCATTCAAAATTATGGATAAACCCAGTATGTTACAGTCATTAAGTAATGCTAATATGTCCGAAATTAGGTCCGGTCTAGATTTGCCTTTTCTATCTTTAATGGCGGTAAGGCTGGAAAGGGAACCGGAGAAAATAACTACAATAGTGGAAATTTTGACGCACATGGAATGTCTACTACATAGAAACCAAAAAGCACCAGATTACAGCGCGATAAAAGTAGTACCATTTGCAAGGCTGTAAATGGGCAAAAGATCCGTATATTGACAACATATTTAAATAAATATTTAAGCGTTGGTAAACATTAAGTGATTTTAACTTAAGTTCAATTAATGCGCTGTTTTTGAAGGGATTTGATCCTGAGCAAATTAATGCGCATATGCATTATAACGTAAACGAGCGTCTACATGAGGTTGAGAGTAAAAGCCGTACCTTAATGCACATTCCGAAATTTAACGGAAACAGCCAGTGCGCAGTAGGAGAATACCGAAAGTAGCAATTAATAGTTTAATAATGAATCTAATAGAGGTTATCGGTATATTATCAGTGTATGCAGGATGTTTATAACGACAAACAATAATGTTTATTAATTTATTTATATCATATATCAGAACAATTGGCATGTATATATATCAAATGCAATTAATAAACAGAATTCGTGCCGTGCCTTACATCATTTGTGTAACAGTTATGACAAATAAAGATGTAATGTAATCAACGTTATTAAATAAATATCCGACATGGGGTCAATAACATGACCAAGAAATTTAAGGAATTTCGAACAATACATAGAAACTCTGACTACCGTTAAATCAAACTACATGTATTATTATTATTATTATTTATACTTATCCTAATTCAATTAAATTTGTTTTGTTTTAGCCGTATCGCCACCGAAAACGTCTTTGCAGAAATCCTATTTTTCAGACATTCAAGGGGCGATAACTCTGTCATGCATGATTGAATCTGATTGGTTTTCGAAAGGAACCGAGATCTCATGTATACGTATGTTGTGACCAACTTTCTCTGACATTTGCATTTTACAATTATTCCCCTTTGAAATTTATAAAATTTAAACATTTCTACATAACTTCACATTTTATCCCCCGCCGATTAGGAGGAGGGATATAGAATTGTCGTTGTCCGTCTGTCCTATAACTTTGGTAATGCCTCATCCGATTTCAACAATATTTTGCACAAATGTTCAACACCTTAGTACGCAAACCG
The DNA here is from genome assembly GCA_037043455.1 of Cyrtodaria siliqua. Lineage (NCBI taxonomy): Eukaryota > Metazoa > Mollusca > Bivalvia > Adapedonta > Hiatellidae > Cyrtodaria > Cyrtodaria siliqua. Next base: position 61,781 of record JAWPHD010011012.1, on the reverse strand, counting down.
TTTTTTCGGAATTTGATCTCAATCAATACTTTCTGAGTGGCAACGTCTATCAGCACTTTCAGTGCTTTGATTAAATACTCGAGCGTCCATAACGCATATATAACCTACACGCCTGCATTATGCATCTATAAGTTGAATGATAAACCTACGAGCGTGTACTTAGCATATATATTCATTCATATTATAGGGAGTGGGGTTGGGAGGGTGGTAGGAGGTGGGGCATGCACATAATTCGAGTTATAAATCTTGTAATGGATGCGAAATTATGTTTATGCTTAAAATGCTGCAACCTGGGTGAATAAAAGTCTAATTATGCTTTTTGTTGTTGTTGCTTATAGGAAAGGACACATGAATAGCTAGAACGAAGTAAATCCTGATTTTAAAGGACACAAGACCATTTTGAATTAGTTATCAAATATATATAACTGAATTTATTAACTAGCATGTATTTAAATAAAATGTAATTGTTTTTTTGTTTGTTTGTTTTGGTTGATTGTTTGAATGGTCTTTTACGTCATTTTTGGCATATATTAGGCCATATATGACGGTCGATTTTGCTATAGTAGATGCAAGCCACCCCATTGTTCCTGGGTAGTCACCAGTACTGAATTCCTCCCATCATCCGTAAGAATGAACACATTCTAACGAGGTCCCAGTGGGGATTTGAGAGTACTCATTTTTGTTTTACGCTATTCTACCATATGATAAGATTTAAGCAATTGACAGCAATTAAAAAATACGCAGATAATGTAGAAAATTTCTGGACGTTTCGAGCTTAAAAAACGACATGCCGTGTGTCCTTTCCCAGCTTTCAGCAACATTCTTCATATTCCTGGTACTTCGTAATTGTTCTGTATTGTGTTTCCATCATTTATCAACCGTGTCAATATATCGTGTTAAAATTGCTATATAATCGTCCACGTTTTAAACGGTTAATATCGGGAAATAACTAAAATGCTGAAATATCAAACAATTGTATTCCAGTTATCCCCCTTTGCTTATAACGTAAGAAATACGACACGCAGAATGTATGACCGAATAGGGTTTCAACACATAAATACTATCGTCCTCAGAGGCAAATGATGTCAAGTTTCCTTCACCCTTCCGGGACTCGAACCCATGTTGTGCAAAGTTCTTTAGTTCTAAATCACTAGCATGAACCACTGAGAAACTCATTCGAGCGCATTTTATGATAGCAGCTTCGATTTAATTCGGTGTATGCAAAGAGTATATAATTATTACAATTTAAAAAACACACAAAATTATAAAAAACGTTTCCATTTTGGGTGCTGTGCTCAAAATTTTCGAAACCGAGATATTGCGCTTGTTCGTGACATGGCCACTGACCGAGAAATGGCGCGTGCTGGTGCATCATCATGCCTTCGACCGAGATATAACGCGTGTTCGTAATATGGCCGCTGACGACATATAGCGTGTGTGTGTCAAAATATCATGGAACAAGTGCAAAGACGTTTTGGTCAGTTGAGTTGATGAGATTATCTTATTGGTGTTGGTGGCCACATAGCCGCTCACACCGAACTATGGCTCGTGTTCGTGACATGGTCATTGACCATGATATGGCGCGCGATCGTAAGGTGGTCGATGAACGAGATATGACCGCTCACACCGAAATAAGTCGCGTATTCGTGACATGACCGCTCATACATAGATATGGAGCATGTTCACTAGATTGCCACTCACACCGAGATATAACTGACAACTCACACCGAGATATAACTGACAACTCACAACGAGATATAACTGACAACTCTCAACGAGATAAAACTGACAACTCACACTGAGATATAACTGAAAACTCACACCGAGATATAACTGAAAACTCACACCGAGATATAACTGACAACTCACAGCGAGATATTACTGACAACTCGCACCGAGATATAACTGACAATTCAAAACGAGATATTACTGACAACTCTCAACGAGATATAACTGACAACTCACACCGAGATATAACTGACAACTCACCACGCGATATTACTGATCACTCACAACGAGATATAACTGACAACTCACAACGAGATATTACTGACAACTCTCAACGAGATATAACTGACAACTCACAACGCGATATAACTGACAACTCACAACGAGATATAACTGACAACTCACAACGAGATATTACTGACAACTCACACCGAGGAATAACTGAAAACTCACACCGAGATATAACTGACAATTCAAAACGAGATATTACTGACAACTCTCAACGAGATAAAACTGACAACTCACACCGAGATATAACTGACAACTCACCACGCGATATTACTGATCACTCACAACGAGATATAACTGACAACTCACAACGAGATATAACTGACAACTCACAACGAGATATTACTGACAACTCTCAACGAGATATAACTGACAACTCACAACGCGATATTACTGACAACTCACAACGAGATATAAATGACAACTTACAACGAGATATAACTGACAACTCACCACGCGATATTACTGATCACTCACAACGAGATATAACTGACAACTCACAACGAGATATAAATGACAACTCACAACGAGATATTACTGACAACTCTCAACGAGATATAACTGACAATTCACAACGCGATATTACTGACAACTCACAACGAGATATAAACGACAACTTACAACGAGATATAACTGACAACAACTGACAACTCACACCGAAATATAACTGACAACTCACAACGAGATATAAATGACAATTCACAACGACATATAACTGACAACTCACAACGAGATATAAATGACAACTCAAACCGAGATATAACTGACAACTGACAACAAGATATAACTGACAGCTCACAACACAATATTACTGACAACTCACAACGAGATATAACTGACAACTCTCAACGAGATATAACTGACAACTCACAACGATATATAACTGACAACTCACACCGAGATATAACTGACCACTCACAACGACATATAACTGACAACTCACAACGACATATACTTGACAACTCACAACGAGTTATAACTGACAACTCACAACACGATATTACTGACAACTCACAACGAGATATAAATGACAACTCACACCGAGATATAACTGACAACTCACAACGAGATATAACTGACAACTCACAACGAGATATAACTAACAACTCACAACGAGATATAACTGACAACTCACAACGAGATATAACTGACAACTCGCAACGCGATATTACTGACAACTCACAACGAGATATAACTGACAACTCACAACGAGATATAAATGACAACTCAAATCGAGATATAACTGACAACTCACAACGAGATATAACTGACAACTCACACAGAGATATAACTGACCACTGACAACGAAATATAACTGACAACTCACAACGGGATATAAATGACAACTCAAACCGAGATATAACTGTCAACTCACATCGTGATATAACTCTTTTAATCGGAACCTCAGCAGAGCCCCTTTTCCGATTAAAGCAAGTATACCTCGTGTTGGATTTTCCAATCTTCATATGATTTTATGAACGATTCATTATTTATATATATAGGCTCTATACGTCGGATTGAAACGTTAACCTGGCGGTCCTATGTGTTGAAATATGTACTCCGGGCAAACAATAGAAACAGAGGAACACTTTCTAAATGAAGTATAAGTCATTACAACTGAAATATATATTTATATTCCTGGTATAACAATGTAAACGCACAGACTCATCAAATTACATAATTGGAGAATAATTGTCAGGGAATAAGATAATAACTGACACGCCCACCCACCTCAACCACATCCAGAATCGTACTTCAGATACAAAATACATTAAGCCATTTAAGAAGTAAACTTCTGCGATATACTTCGATACGCCCTATGAAATCGATATATTCTCGCCCTTTGATATTTGTATGTTTTCGCCCTGTTATATTGATATCATTATTGTAAGAACGATCTAACTTACAGCCTGTACCCACACTCAGTCCGACACAATACACTCTGTAATACAACTGATAACTGAAGTGCAAGCGTGCTAACAGATGACAGATTTAGAAATATAGCTTACAGGAACATGAAGGAAACTCCCTTTGTGTGAGATAAAATAAATATCAATAAATAAAACATGGTACAGTCTCTGATATTCAATATTCCGTTACGAACAGTAACAATTAATACTGTAAAGGTGGAAGCAACAAACACAAACAAGAGAGACAAGTAGAAGACTAGGGGTTTACTGAATCTGATGTACTATAAGGTGCAACACCTCCCACGACTACGTGCTTTTCTGGAAGTTTTCAGTGAGTATGTGTGTGTAATTCTAAGGATTATAGTCCCTCCGCCCTGGTAGCCACCAGAGAATCCCGGTACAGTTGGGTGTAATGGAGAGTGGACTGTCTAGTGACGATTGTGTGTATTGCTATGTATCAATCTACAGTCTGCTTGAAGCAGATATAGTCTGCCATTCTGGAATACCACGCCATAGTACATCCTAACCCACCCTGTCACATTCTTCTGACACCGGTGTCACGTGAGATCCACACGTACATCAGAAAGTCCACGCACACGTTATGTTTTAGAAAGCTTACAGGTCAAACTACACCAATTCATTTTCCATAGGTCTACCTTATAACTCTAAGCTCTGCACTGAGTTTCCTAATATAGGAAGCTATATTTTTTATTACTTGTTTTGAAAGACCTATCTTAGTTTTATCAAAAAAAACATACAGAAGCCATACATTGAGTATGTTTTGAAAAAGCTGTTTGGGTCGGATGGTGCTGACCCACCTACTTGCATGTAGAAACATGAGGAAAATGTAAAATATACTTCTTTCTTTGATTATGCAACACATTATGAATACATTACACAAATGTATGATTTAACCTTTATAAGTACTCTTCAAAAGTTGAATTTTAATTTTTTAGCAAGATTTTTTGGTTTGATTACCTTGACAACCAATCAAAATTAAGAGATTCTGTGTAATAGCTCCGAATTTACCCTGGAACTTTTTCCCTGCCCTCTGATTGGTTGGTAATTGGTGTAGTCTGATCTATAACTCCGCTTTGTTGTGATATCACTTTTATATTGTGGATCTCACGCGACACCGGATCAACCAGACGCAGCACTACCCATTATTTGCTTATCAAGTATGAGTTACAAGTAACTATTAACTTTTGTAACGTCTTCGGTTTGACGCGGCCTGGGGGCTCGAACTCACGACCTCCCGATTGCAGGTCAGACACTTACCACTACACCACTGCACTTCGGTGGGAGTTTACATAAATCAGGGCTTAAATATACAGGGGCTTTGATATATTCCCTCACACAACAACACGCATGGAGCATGAGCCTAGCATGTTCATGCCTGTTAGGCGCCATCTAACCTTTTATGTGTTGGTGCGCCTTAAAACCCAATTCAATTCAATTAAGTTTATTTAAAGCCGTGTTAATGAATTATTATATTATAGTGTTAACGTTTCAGTTCCGTAGAGTTTCATTTTAAATACTTCAGTATTTAAGTATTCTGTATAGATATATTGGAGAAAAAAATGGTGGCTTTGTTTTTTTAATTCGTATATACATGATTATCTTTGTGTTGAATTTATATTGCCTACTAACGCTGTCTAGTTTGTTAGAGTATATAGCCTGGTGTGGATTTTTTTATTTACACTATATTGCTTTATTAGGTAAGAGCAGGGAGTAAGTATACTTACACTTACTCCCTGGTAAGAGTGAGTGTTTTTTAAACACCACGTGGCCTTTTTGGCCATTAACCGTTCCAAGGTGACAACCCTATTGTCAACCCGTTTATGTTTGTGATGTCATATACCTCATCACTGTAATTGTTGTTTCTATGCGTATTTTTTGTCCTTGAATGCTACTTTTCCTGTTCGACTTTTATATCTACTTTTATTCTAATATGGGTCTAGCGGAATTCGTATTTGTTGCAGATAAAAACAAAAAACAAAGTGTATCTCACGAAACAAGGAAATATCGTCTGAGAAGAGCAATTTGCATTGCCGAAAACAATTCGTTTGGTTTGAAACAAAACTAATAATATACGGCGGTGAAAATAAAAACAATGATATCGTTTAATAATTATGTCTGCCTTGTGAAATATTGAAATATTGATATCTATATACGATTATTCGTTGTAGCTGAAAATAATGGGACGCATCCATTATGGTAAAGGAGCGTTCAATATTTATTGGGGGAACTTGGGCCAAGAAAAAACAAAAACGGTGTGATTGAACACCCTTACCCACAGCAAGCAGGCGCGGTAAGAAAGTGTCCAGGCCACTTTTAGAAAAACTGTTTAGGAAATTCGTCAAAAGAATGATACGACCCTTTAGTATTATAACGCAATTCATGTTTATGTTGTACCCCTCGACAGTCAGTAAGTATGCTCTACTTTATCTCGATGACCTCGTCGGATGCTATGATTGATTTGGTCCTCATTTACATATTTACTACTCTAGTGTATTACGATATATAAGTAATTACTTTATTGCACACCCAGAAGCCAAGGTTATCATTTACCTCATTATTATTATTATTATTATTATTATTATTATTATTATTATTATTATTATTATTATTATTATAATTATAATTATTATAATTACTATAATAATATTGTTATTATATTATTATTATTATTATTATTATTATTATTATTATTATTATTATTATTATTACTATAATAATAATTATTATTATATTATTATTATTATATAATTATTATATATTATTATTATTATTATTGTTATTATATTATTGTTATTATTATTGTTATTATTATATTATTATTATTATTATTATTATTATAATTATTATTATTATTATTATTATTAATATTATTGTTGTTGTTATTATTATTTTGGCATATTTTTTGGAAGTCTTTTTAGCGATACTACATTGTCATGTAATACACCTTTTTTGCCACTGACCATTCCAAGGTAGTATAGCCTTATATGTTTGCGATGTCATATCTTGACTTTTAATAATCTTTGTAATTATTGTTTGTTTCTATGCGTGTTTGTTGGTTGACTATGGTCATTGAATGCTAAATTTCCTGTTCGACTTTAATATCTACTTACCTCTTGTTATTCTTCATATATTCTAGATGTGTCTAACGGAACTTGATGCAGACGACAATGTTTACAGGGAAGGAACAAACAGACAAGGAAATGTCATCGGGTAAATTACCAGACGACATTGGTGACAATAAACCTGATAAACGAGTTTATTTTAAGAAATGTTATCGTTTAAGAGTTCAACGTGTTGTCGTCTGCTTAGACAATTTATGTTATATAAATTGATTCTGAATTTATGAAGGCGTAAAATGGCAAGTAATTTGAATTATCATAAAATGGGGGAAAAACTGTTTAGTATAACAATGAAAAAAAAATCATCTAGAGTTATCTCCCTTCATAACCTGCCAAGTAAGTTGGTTGTAAATTCATGGATAATTCATAGTTATATAAACAATATTTCATTAACCCGCCCTCCCTTACCCTTATATTGTTTTACCGTGATGTGTTTTTTTCTGCTGCTGGTGTTTTCTGTCTAATTTCAGCGCCAATGGGAATAAAACAATCTATATACATCGAGAACATATGAAACACTGCAACAATGTCAGGGCTGATGTAAGGCAAGAATTGATCAATGGACGATAGAACACGGAAATACTACCGTCATGCCAAAAGACAACATTTCAAAATTTTTCTCAGTGTTAATTAGAAGAGTATGTATTATTGATATGTCTTTCCAATTCTAATGTGTATTAATATAGCATTGTCCGAACGTGTCATGGCATTGCCAGCACGTATCGGGTTACATTGAATGAAAAGGATATAGATTACCGGATAAAATAACCATTCATTTATTATTATGCTTCCGATATCCGGAGTATAATTCCAAGTAAAGCATTTATAATCTCAGTAATTTCTAATATACTTCTGATTTTCCGGAGTCTAATATAGTCAATGACCAGCCAATATCAATAGTATTATTATTATTAGTAGTAGTAGTAGTAGTAGTAGTAGTAGTAGTTGTTGTAGTAGTAGTAGTAGTAGTAGTAGTAGTAGTAGTAGTAGTACTAGCGGTAGTAGTAGTTGCAGTAGTAGTAGTAGTAGTTGTTGTAGTAGTAGTAGTAGTAGTAGTAGTAGTAGTAGTAGTTGTAGTAGTAGTTGCAGTAGTAGTAGTAGTAGTAGTAGTATAGTAGTAGTAGTAGTAATAGTAGTAGTAGTAGTAGTAGTAGTAGTAGTAGTAGTAGAAGTGGTACTGGTAGTAGTAGTAGTAGTAGTAGTAGTAGTAGTAGTAGTAGTAGTAGTAGCAATAGTAGTAGTAGTAGTAGTAGTAGTAGTAGTAGTAGTAGTAGTAGTAGTAGTAGTAGTACTGGTAGTAGTTGTAGTACTGGTAGTAGTAGTAGTAGCAGTAGTAGTAGCAGTAGTAGCAGTAGTAGTTGTAGTAGTAGTAGTGGTAGTAGTAATAGTAGTAGTTGTAGTAGTAGTAGTAGTAGTAGTAGTAGTAGTAGTAGTGGTAGAGGTAGCAGCAGCAGTAGCAGCAGCAACATGTTGATGTACGTGATATGAATAATATAGTATAAGTACCTTTTAATACCAGGTTTATTAGGGTCATCTTAGAAAACAAAGAATAACGATGTGTCTCGCCACGGAAACGCAGAATAGCCTCGCCTAATAAACTTGATAATAAAAGGCACTGACATAATATTGTCTATAAAGGCACTGACATCATATTGTCTATAAAGCGGGTACTAGTTATATTATTGTACTGTTTTTATATTAATATATATAGAGGATCTTAAACGAGTTCCCATTTCATATAAGATTTATGAAACGAGTTATGAATTATTTTAATTTTAACGAGCCTTTTTGCGAGTTAAAATTAAAAATAATTCATAACGAGTTTCATAAATCTTATATGGAATGGGAACTCGTTTAAGATCCTTTTTATCACAAAACATTGCAATCAAGTTAATAAAAATTAATTCAGATGGACATAGAACCGCCACGACGTCAGACACATTTTAGCGCCAAAACGTCATAAAATATGTGACGTCGTAACGTCGCGTCTCACACATAACGTTGCGTATAAAAGAGTTCGTGTTTTACCTCTTTACAAAATAGCAGTTTACGCCAACTTTTTAACAAACCAACAACAATGATTTGTATAACGTGCATTATTTTTATAAGCTGTCACAAAAAATAAGTTGATGACTCAGATCTGGGTGAATTTGTAATAAATAAAATAGTTTCAGTTAATAAACTTGCGTAGTGTTACAGGTTTAACTCAACCAATCAAAATCGTTCCAAGTTGTATTACACGTGTGTCATACAACAGAATATTACATGGGTGTTCGACACTGCTAAAAAGGGACGTTATGTGATAAATATATATATATGATAGTTATATTGCACTTTCCGACAGGAAATACAAAGTCTGTAACCTCGACTGTGTAGAAGACGAGGTTCATTTTTTTAACATTTTATTTCTTTTCAATACAATAATGTACAAAAGCAATAATTATGAAATTATATTCAACAATAAATTACAATATATAATGTATTGAAAGAAAACGTTTAGTTTAATAGAAATGTATCGAGAGAAAGGTAGGTGATAGAAAGATAGCAAAAAAGAAGAATATAGTATGAGTATAGTAAGAGGTATATCTATGGAAAATGATCTTACTAATTAACCTTCTATCTCTATTTCATTTCTCAAATGTCAACAAACATCCATTTGGCATTGTGTTGTTCAAGTTTGTTCTTAGAGAATGCAATAATTTCTTAAATATCTTTCCTATAATGCAAATATCTCATAAAGCATTCAATATCAGGGATGGTTTTATAATACTTGTTTCTGTACAGAAAGTATTTTGAGGTTCACTTTTTGTTCACTTGTCTAGCTATAATAATGACAGATTGTTTACGTTAAATTACGTGAATGATATATATACCAACTTTGCTGCACTATCGTCAATTAATTTATTTGGTTAATAAGTACTGAAACAGATGGCATCATTTACACAGTATCACTTTTTTATTATACTACATGTAAGTTAAGGAAAAGTATCCTGAAAGTGAATATTTTAATTCAAATATGTAAAATGGTTATATACAATAATAATAATACTTAGAATGATGCATATTTATTTGAGGGTTTAATGTAATTTTATCTGCGTTCATCGGAAAATAACTGCGAATGACTCATAGCAGTTATTTTCCGATGGACGCAGATAAAAATACATTAAACCCTTATAATTGCAATAACTATCCTAAAAGTACATATTTTCTTAATTTATTAAAACAATTATTAGAATAAATACGGGTTACTGTTGTTTTTACGCACACGCTATTAACGGCGGATGAAAGTAGTTCTTCGTACAGTTCGCTGGAAAAAAATGATCATGTGATCGTCCTTTAACCAATCACATTCTATTATCTAAATGTTCGAGTGACTGCAATTATTATATACTGTTATTGATATTCTACCAAGATTAGTATTTTAATCAATTATTATACTGTTTATTTATTTTATTTTTTATTTTTATTCTTTGTTTTTGTTTTTGTTTTTGTTTCTTTGTGTGTATTGTCTAATTAATCAGAATCACGCTTTCATTTAGGAATGTCAACACTTAACATACTTCTATGTACAGTCCATGGGAATGTATAGTGTTTAACATTTTTTCTTTTCTAATTATAAAAATAGTGATTTGTGTGCCAGTAATGGCCCAAAATTGGAAATAGAAGATATTCTATTCTATATTTTTTTTTCTTTAGTTTTATAAAAAGGTTAATAGTTTAGTACTACTTTTTATCATTAGAACGTTTACCTTACATTTATCTAAAAGGAATGATAACATGTTTTTCCGCGGAAATAGTTCGTTTGCTTGCAATAAAAGTAAGTATAAAGGTCGAACAGGAGTATAGATATAAAAATCAAACAGGAAAAGCAGCATTCAAACACCCACAGAAACAAAGACCAAATTTAAAGATGAATAAAAGGCCAACTAAGACATCACAAACACAAAAGGGTTGACAATAGGGCTACCGCCTTGGAACGGTCAGTGGCAAAGGTTCTAGGGTGCACCAAACCTCACACTTACCCTATTGTCAACCCAATAAGCGGGACAGTGTAAATAAAGATATCCCCGCCATGAACTATTCTCTAACAAACAAAGCAGCATTAATAGGCAATATAAATAAAACACAAAGATGTTTGTGTATATATAAATACAAAAAAAAGATAGCCTAGAAAGCCACAAAGAAGGTACTCAATGACTTGGCAGAAGCCAGAGCAACAAGAGTATAAACCATTGAGGGCACGACAAGACAAGATTGTAGACAAATATTAAACGTCACCGCCTTTTGGGCTTTAGGTAGACTTCATCATAGAGTCAACAGCCTGTCCGGTCATTGCACGATCAAAGAGGAAAGCATAGTGGCGAACTGTAATTGGGTCCACCACCAAACATGCAGTTCGTTGCAAAATAATAGAGTCATAGCCTCTTTTGGTAAACCGTTTAACAAGTTTAACAAAGATAGTATGAAAATGATCATGACCAATGATCTTACGAAGTTTGTAAATCACGTTACCATAGAAGTCAGGTTGTGATAGTCATTGCCGCAGAAGAGTGCTTAAATTACTTTTATATTTAGAAAGAAGATCAGGGTTACGATAATACAATTTTGCAAAGGTTTTACGCAGTTTATGATAACGGTAGCCCCGAAGGAGTAGCGTTTTAGTAATGCAAAATATTACGAATATTAAAGTCCTCAACTCGAGTACAAGCTCTAGAAAAAAAACGAATAAGTTGAGACACATAGACCCCGTAAGAAGTTGCTCGGGGAACATCCCCGACATACAAGTCGAGCTCCCAGTGGAATTCGAATCCCTCAGCGGTGAGAAGCGAGAAGGTTTACAACGCAACGTCGTTCACCCCTCGTCCACGGAGACGCTATGATAAATCTAATAAGATTACGCATGAGCTTATAGAAGCAATATATCGTATGCAAGGCACGCACCGGAATTTCAAATAAAATTGGTTTAATCTTTTGGATGCATTTTGGAAAGAAAAAAAAATAATTTATCATGAGAGCAACAGTTGTTTTAAAATGTAGGAAACTAGTATTTCGTTTTCGAAATAGTTAGGTAAAGCGTCCGCCTGGCACGCAGGAGGTCGTGGGTTCGGTCCCCTGCCGGGCCACTACAAAGACTCCATGCTACTAGATGCCCCATTGCTTAACATTCATCATATAAAGGGTAGTACTAGGACTGGTTGGCTCAGTGTCCGACATATAATGTCATGTGTCTACAGCATGTAATTCCATTGTGCGATCACTATAAAGTTGAGCATTGGGATCACTGCTACACGTAGACAACGTCCCAATACGACAGAAAGATCGTTAAAAGCGGCGTTAAACGTTCTTCTTATACATACACAATACTGCGTTTGACTATGAAGGATCGTTAATAGCGGCGTTAAACGTCCTTCTTATACATACACAATACTGCGTTTGACTATGAAGGATCGTTAATAGCGGCGTTAAACGTCCTTCTTATACATACACAATACTGCGTTTGACAATGAAGGATCGTTAATAGCGGCGTTAAACGTCCTTCTTATACATACACTAAACAATACTGCGTTTAACAAGCAGCAACAACAACAGTTCTCAGTATCATAAAAGGAATGATAGATCTTTAATATATTATTTGGCCCAGAACACTTACATTTTCGGATCAAAGATATATAGGATATATATGATATAGTTCATAACATGTAGATATTGTAATCATGTATCCAATATAGCTACCCGTGGTGATATGGGAATGGAATCATGCATTGTAAAAAAAAGATAGAGACTGTAAGATTATGGTGCAGAATAAAATGCATGCCAGAAAATAGGATATAGGGTATAGGATATTCCATCTTACCGTAACTATCTACCTTCAAGAACGCACTTTAGTGATTAAGTACACTCTCAATGGATTATCAGGAGATTATCTGGGCGTGTTTACGAGCACAGATGTAACAGACAACTCATTCTCAAATAGATGGATGTAATTTGCATTGCATACGAGTGTGTGTGTGTTATAAATGGCTTAACATTAAGTTAGATCATACTCACGTCTGATAGTAAAATACGTCTAAAGGTACACACGGCAATCATAACGTGTTGATCAAGCATGAAAATTAACTCGACTTATTAATCCAGTAATAGTTTGACTTTAAACCTGCTTGCATATAATTAAATAAAATTTTTCTCCTTCTCTGATTTTAGCATAGGTTTAAATATAGTATTGTTGCAAAATAATCAACAGTTATTAATATGCAAACACATTTTTCTTTATTCTGTTTGTATAATTAATACTGATGAGTGAACATTTATGCAGAAAAACAAGTGGGACACCGCGATATTCTAAAATAAAAAAATCAAGATTGCCGTGTGTCGCTTTAAAGATACATTATGAGCAAAAAAAGAAGTAAGGATAGTGTGAGGTGTTTTCTAGAGATAATATATCCCCCGAATTACAACTAATTTCACTTGCGAGAGGGATTCTGCAACAAATAACGGATGTTTTTCAGAAAAGAAACATTTACTTTCTTGATTCGATTCCAGTCTCGCGAACGTGGTAAAATCTTTCGAGATAATGGAAATAAAGCTATTATATACGTATGTGTTTGTGTAACATTTAATAGTTTGAGTTGCAAAGTATGTAAATGACATGTAATTTCTGCATTATATGCGCGAATGATAGTTACACGGCTCAGACAATAAGGAACAGCATCGTCTTAAGCTCTGTCGTCTGTTAGGAGCAACGTCGTCTGCTCCTAAAGCATTATCGTCTGCTTGGAGCAGAATTGGTTATATAAACTAGCACTTAATGAACTGGTGCATCTATAAAAGTGCCAAGGTGGCGATAACAGTGACATGAAGGAAAAAATATAGTATTATGATTCCAAACGTTTCAAGTCCATTAAAACATAAAATGACGTCATGACGTCATCACAAAGTTGGCCGCCAGAGACGTCATTAATAGATGAAAAATATTCATTATCCCTTCTGATCTATTGACTGTATTGTGCGATGAACAGACAGATTGTGGACTCTATGATGACGTCCAAGTAAATCCTTAAAGGACGGTAGCGTTTGATGTTTGTCTTTAATCGTGTCTTGTCGTACACTTAACGGTTTGTTCTCTTGTTGATCTGGCTTCTGCCAAGTCATTGAGTACTTGCTTTGTGTCTTTCTAGGCTTTTATTTTTTTATCTTTATACATACATTAACATTTATTTGTTATACTTATATTGCCTATTAATGCTGTCTCGCTTGTTATAGAATATAACCTGAAGGAGATATCTTTATTTACACTGTCCCCTTTTATTGGGATGACTTTACTGTAAAAGTGAGGTTTGGTGCACTCTAAAACCTAGTTTAAGACCCCCAGTGACCTTTTTTTGCCACTGACCGTTCCAAGGCGTTAACCTATTATCGACCCTTTTATGTTTGTGATTTCATATACCTTGCCTTCTATGCATCTTTGTAATTGTTGGTTTAGTAATGTTTGTTTGTTTCCATGCGTGTTTTTGGGTGTGTGTGGTCTTTAATACATTTGTACTTTGAAAGAGTTATTTGATACTATAGATGTTAGTCTTGTTTTAGATTTCCTTAAATAAATCAGACTTTATAAATCAATATAATATTTTCCTATATATATTAACTTGTTTACAAGCCCGTTGGCGGGCATTTGTTGATTTACATATATACATAGTTATATTGCTACCATATCATCCCTTATTTGTAGATAGTTTTATATTTATACGTTTACATTATTTTTAATTACTATTTCATTCCTTCATGTTTTTGCGCGCAATGTGACCTATTTATGTGTCGACGTGCCGTAAAACACCATTCATTCATTCTTTAATGCTATATATCCTGTTCGGGTTTTACATCTACTTTTAATGACTAATTTCAAACAATAACTATCTAATATAGCTTGAAATAAACAATAGATAACGCCCAAACTAACCTCAAACACTAACATTGCTCGTTGCAAGTTTGACTTCTAGAATGTTTTTACAGAATTTGGAATGAATTCTCTGTATATCCTTGATTTTGTAAAACCCCAAACCTCACAGCCGTAAGTGAGTATTAATGAGACACAACCATAAACTGGGTCGTTTTAGGTTTTAATAACGATTTTCTTATGTTCGCAGTTAAAATATTCATAGCTTTTAATACTTTTCCAAACAGAGCCTGTTGATTTAAAAAAAAAAGACAGTGCAGTTAGAAACAACTCCAAGATAATCAAAATCAACAACATCTAGTAATGTTCCGTTATAAGAAAATATATTATATCATCGGTTAATCTACCTCTTCTATGAAAAACGTTTAAAAAATTATCAGTATTTTCTTCCAGTCCCCAGGTATCAGAATATGCATTTATACGTTTTAAGTTATGATATCATCAGCAAAATGCAATAATATCAAAGAACTATCATCAAGAGATAAACCACTTACAACTATATGGCTTACATTCAGGTGATTTTTTTCTGTGTTTTTTTTTCTCATTTAAGTGGTAGACTATACCTGTTTTGCATTAAATACATGTTATCTTTAAAGAATTGAATTCAACTGGATTTATAGTCGCACCAACAGCTAAGGTCATAATGCGACTTTTCGCTAGCCAGCTGGATAGCTTCCTCACATAAAGATCCCTAGGTCCCTTAGGTATCGAACCAACAACGTTGAGTGGCAAGTGATTTCAAGTCAGACTCAAACCGGACGCCCCATCTTTAAAGAATCTAAAACCGCCAAATTTGGCTACAAAACCGTTCGTCCAAACTATGTCCATGTATTGAGTTCATAAAATAATGCATGTGTGCTGATTAAAAGTCTAAATTTATTCACGGGTACTTAAAATACCCATTAAATTGTAACGGCGTAAAATGAATTAAGAGTTGATAACTCATAATGCCACGCTTCGGCAACGACATTTTTGTAGGTATCTGGACAAGTTATGGTCACATGTAATAAATAAAATAAACCTACGTCGGTGTTGACAATGAACAATATTTGCTACATAGTAAAGTTTGCCTGTTGTTGGCGGGATAGCGACTTTAAAGGGACACACGGCAGTCTTTATTTTTTAAAAACTCACGGCGTCCTGCTAGTTTTTGTGCATAACTTGCATTTGTTCAATCATTAGTATTAATTATAAGAATAGTATTAACCAATTTGTTTTTGCATATTATTATTTTTTGATATTATTGCACCAATACTATATTAAAACTTTCAGTATAATACGACGAAATAGTGAATACTTAAAATGTGATGTAAGCAGGGTTAAAGTAAATATGATATTGGATATATAAATCGAGACACCCATTTCAAACACTTTAAGATTGCCGTGTGTCCCTTTAAAACAAAAAAAGTACACGATTCTTTCTTGAATCGATAACGGTAATTTTCCAAAAACAAAACAAAACGAAAACCAGTGTAAAATAAATCTTTAACACGTTTTCTTTAACATTGTACATAGAGCCTCCATGGATGGGGTAGTAAAGACGCTGAGTCGAAAGGTTCTCTCCTATGGGATAGAATCCCACTGAGAGCCCGACTTGTCAAGTGAGAAAGTGTCGATTCTTACGGATGGCGGCGAGTGATATACAGTACTGGTTCTACCCCAGGAAAAATGGGGTGGTTTGGCCCTACCACAAATTATGTAAATTGTACATATAAGTTGTCCCTAGGGATGAGGATTAGACAGAAAATTTGTACATTTATCTAATCCCTCTGGGTATACCCGTCGCCCCACCTCACACAACCCGGTGGCAGAAAACTCTGATAGGGGCATTAATAAATTAACAAATGCAATTTATGTAGAAAAACTAAGGGACGCCGCGAGTTTTTTAAAAAATCAAGATTGCCGAGTGACACTTTAAAATCAGTACCTGGATTTATTTATCTAGTATCATTTTGACTTTAAAAATCTACTTGCATATACTTAAAGAAAGGTAATTCAAATGTTTTCAAGTAGTTTTTTCCCCTTGGGTTTCGTTAGCTTTAACTATTATTGGTAGATTATAAACAATGATTAGTAATGTGCAAAAACAAGTTTCTTTGAAGTACTCAAATATAATTATTAATAATAATTTGAAAAAGAAGTTATTTAGCGTCCTTTAAGCGTCATTCCTTTACAAAACAATACACACCATTAACAATGTGTTTGCAACCTGACTGGTGCACATCTGTTGGCGGCAACCTGACTGGTGCACATCTGTTGGCGGCAACCTGACTGGTGCACATCTCTGTTGGCAGCAACCTGACTGTTGACATCAGTTCGCGGCAACCTGACTGGTGCACATCTCTGTTGGCGGCAACCTGACTGGTGCACATCTGTTGGCGGCAACCTGACTGGTGCAGATCTGTTCGCGGCAACCTGACTGGTGCACATCTGTTGGCGGCAACCTGAATGGTGCACATTTCTGTTGGCGGCAACCTAACTGGTGCACATCTGTTCGCGGAAACCTGACTGGTGCACATCTGTTCGCGGAAACCTAACTGGTGCACATCTCTTTTGGCGGCAACCTGACTGGTGCACATCTGTTCGCGGCAACCTCACTGGTTCACATCTGTTCGTTCGTGGCAACCTGACTGGTGCACATCTGTTCGCGGCAAACGTAATTTAAAGGGACACACGGCAATCTTGTTTTCTTTAAAACTCTTTGCGTCCCCTTTGTTTTTCTTCATAACTTGTGTATTTGCAAATCCTTAATACTAATTATTTGAATAGTTCAAAGCAAATTGTTTTTGTATATTACTAGTTTTTTGATAATATTGCACCAACCCATTTTAACCTATGGTTGAATAACGAAGAGAAATTGAAACTCTTAACATTTTATTATATAGGCAAGCAGGTTAAAAGTGAAAATCAAACTTGATTTATATATCGAGTGCTAATGCTAATGCTTGATAAATATGTTAAGATTGCCGTGAGTCCCTTAAATTAGTAACGAATGATTGTTTGTTTTGTTTTGTTTGTTTGTATGGTGTTTTACGTCATTTTCAACACATGCAAGGTTATATATGTTTGTTTTTTATATTTGTTTTGTTGTCTGCCTCAGACCCCCCACTTTTCATGGGTAGAACCAGTAATGTACACCTCCTGCCTTCCGTAAGAATCGACACTTCCTCACTTACAAGTCGAGCTCCCAGTGGGATAGTTAAAGAATGATGAAACACGTATTTGTTTATCCTCTATCCACTTTCTGTACGGATCACGTCAAGGAAACTCTAAATGAGGTTACAATTCTTGAATCTTCGCCAATGTCTAGTTCATTTTATAGTTTGATAACCATTTCATATTGCAAACGATAACTCAGCAGACGATAACTTTGCTCTCAAACGCGCTGATGGTGATGAAGATGTCTTTCCAATACGTGCAAATCAGGACCCGCCCATATCTGTCCGCATGTAACGGGAACACTAACAATGATGTAAATGATTTCATACCTGTTGTTTTGATGTACGACATGCTCTTTTTACCACTAACATGTTTTCCAGCGTGATAATATTAAAAGAAACGCTTAAAGGTACCAAACACATAACGTAGGCTCAGACTTTTCAAGTGAAAAAGTGTCGATTCTTACGGATTCTTACGGATGGCGTGGTCCAAGTATTAACTTTCATACCCCATCCATCCCCTTCTCCAAGAAACGAAAACGGTGTTGGTTGGGTTTTGAAATAAAACCTTAATTTCGGGTTAAAAAGTTTGCATATTGTTACATTAAAACATTTAATAGGTAGTTTTAAACAGGTTATCGCATTTTTTCATAAACAAATGTTTTTAAAAGCGTTTTATTGTCGAAATATAGGTTATAAAATCCTGCTAATATAAGCTTTCCCGTCGCTTAAAGGAATTAAACCGGGACCACGTAATGGTATATGGCTTAGCATGTGCTAAAATGAGGTAAAACACCATTCGAATAAATGTCCATTATGTCACTTCCTCACTACGGTGCTTAAGGTTCATTGCTACACTACCCCATTACGGTATGTCATGTCCGGAATGTCTTTGGTTGAAAGCACCTGCAGGTAAATATGTATTTTAATAGACCGAATGCAATTTAATCATGTATTTTGTATACGTAGGCTCAACACAACTTTAACCAGTCTTAGGCTGCAACCAAATTGTTAGGCTGCAACCTAATTGTTAGGCTGCAACCAAATTGTTAGGAGGCTGCAACCTAAGTGTTAGGCTGCAACCTAATTGTTAGGCTGTAACCAAAAACACCCACACAAATGTAAAGTGCAACGTCCTCGTTTAAACGGGGCATACGGTATTACGGTATATCGGTTTACTCGACTACACATTTCATCATGAATTGCAAACAAGAAATGTTATTTGACTTGCTTGCAGACACCATTTCCACTGGGCCTTAATGATAATATTTAACAAAAAAAAATATTTCAAAAGAGCCTTATATTGACATTTTTGCTATATTTTCCATTCGAAAGCGTAAATCTAGGTCTCATGGTTGTAGACGTAATGGTAACATCAAACGGAAATCACGTATTACTATGTCAGTCGCTGATTTACATACTATTTTTAAACAGTCTGGAAAGACTCGATGCTTTCTTGTCTCACCTCTCTATCCATTTCTTCAGGAAGCAGACAAAAAATTATTTTGAACAAATCCTTTGCATAACACTGCTTCCATAAGTCAAAGCTATACGCAGCATGTTCTCCGACCCCATATTGACAAGTATTTTTCGAGATAATCGTGTTGTTGATTTTATTCCTAATTATTACCTGATCTCCTATATTAATGCTATATCGTCATTTCTTGCTAATACACTAAGGAAAAGACTGTTCCCGGTGAAAACGAACTGTTACCGGGCTTTAGTTTCGACTGTTTCCCTCACGTGCTGGAATTTCGTTTGCGTGACGTCATGTTGCTTTTTTCACCATAGGTTCCTATTATAAAACACATTTTCATTTTCACTGTTTCGTACAGTAACATTAATCAGGTAATAAAACAGTTATCACATGTGTGTTTGGGGAACAGTCAATAAATGTTTTCCCTTGGTGTCGGGGGATGTCAGTGTAAACTGTTTCCCTCGGCCTATCGGCCTCGGGAAACAGTTCACACTGACATCCCCTCCACCTCGGGAAAACAGTTTTGACTGTTCCCCAAACACACATGTGATAACTGTAACATATTTCAAAGATTTCCGAAAATCCTATAATTTGTTATTTGTACCAAAAAACAATTAGAAATATGATTTTCAACTACAAAAAATAGTGTCTGACCTTGATATAGTAAATAACACTCCTAAGGAATGCGAGTGTAGAACATTTAAATTTTGCTATTCTCCGGCCGGTCATGTCATTACTGATTAATTTGATATTATAGATAAACTTATTCGGTATTTGTTTTCTAAAGGTCCGAAGTATAGATTGCCATCTGTGATTGATTGTAATGCATGTCGTGGTCAGATCGTCCAATCTATTGATAATTTTAGTATTAAATGATGTCGTAGAGAACATGCTGGCCCTAACTCCCTTTCTACTTGGAAAAAGACTATTTGTAACATCATAGATTATTAACTTCTATACGGCTAACCACTCCCTACTTCCCCCTAAACCTACGTTTGCCTTTCTTAATTTAAAATTGGGAATCCAGGAAGTTTGTTTTACTTCCTGCTTATAAAGCAGCTAATAATGTAATTATTGTTCGACGCCTCCATTACGTCAATGTTTTATCTCAGGAATCGGGAGTACTAATTTGTATACTCCAGTGCAATATACTGAAGATAATGTTGTTTCGACGCATACCACTCAGTGCAAAATGTTCAAGGCATGAATAGATGAAAAGCAAAACAGACTTCCAACAATGTACTGGATTCCCAAATTACACAAACAACCATATAAAGCCCGGTTTATTTCCAATTATAGTTCTTGTTCTTGCACCACTACCTACAAATATCTCCAAACTTTTAACATCTTGTCTTACTGCCGTTAAAGATCATGTTAAACAATATTGAGCTAAAGCTTGTGAAAACTCTCGGATTAATTTATTTTAGTCAATTAAAAATTCAAGCGACATTCTTGATAACATTTGCAATTAACGTCAAGCTTCATCTTTAAGTACTTATTATTTCTTCTGCATTATACAAATTTACCACACAACCTTATTAAAGACACGCTTATTGCTCTCATTCAAAACACTTTTGCTATGGAAAATACTACATTTTTGGTCTGTAACAATATTAAAGCGTTTTTTACTAACAAAAGTTTGGAAAATTAGACTTGCCATGAAGTTTGTGAATCACTTATTTTTCTATTAGATAATATTTTCGTCAGGTATGGAACTACCGTTTGTAGACAAATTGCTGATATCCCTATGGGTACGAACTGTGCACCCTAGTCGCAGATTTGTTTTTATATTGCTATGAAAGAGATTGAATCCTTCACGAGATACACAGGCAGATGCTATTGCAGCCTTTAATGACACCTCTCGGTATCCAGATGACATATTGAACATTGACAACCCTTTATTTTCTACTATTGTTAATAATATATATCCTAAAGAACTTCAACTTAACAAAGCTAAAAGTTCTGATACTAACGCTTCTTTTCTCGATTTACATCTCTCTATTGAAAAGTTGAAATTATTAGAAAAATCTATGACAAGAGAGATGATTTTAATTTTGATATTGTTAATTATTCCCATCTAGATGGGGTTGTTCCCCGAGCAAATTCTTATGCGGTCTATGTGTCTGAACTTATTCATTTTTCTAGAGCTTGTATTCGAGTTGAGAACTTTAAAATTCGTAATCTTTGTATAACTAAAAAGCTACTCAATCATGGCTACCGTTACCATAAACTTCGTAAAACATTTGCAAAATTTTATTATCGTAACCCTGATCTTCTTTCCAAATATAAAGGTAATTTAAGAACTCTTCTGCGGCAAGGACTATCACAACCTGACTTCTATGGTGACGTGATTTACAAACTTCGTAAGATCCTTGGTCATGATCACTTTCATAATATCTTTGTTAAACTTGTTAAAAGGTTTGTCAAAAGAGGTTATGACCCTATTATTTTGCAACGCACTGCATGCTTGGTGGTGGACCCATTTACAGTTCGCCACTATGCTTTCCTCTTTAATTGTGCGATGACTGGATATGCTGTGGACCCTATAATGACGTCTACCTAAAGCCCAAATGGACGGTGACGTTTGATGTTTGTCTGCATTATTGTCTTGTCGTGCTCTCAGTGGTATATTCTCTTGTTGCTCTGGTCCTGCCAAGCCATTAGTACCTTCTTTGTGGCTTTCTAGGCTATTGTCTTTTTGTATTTATATATACATGAACATCTTTGTGTTTTACTTATATTGTCTATTAATGCTGCCTTGTTGGTTAGAGAATAGTTCATTGCGGGGATTTCTTTATTTACACTATCCAGTTTTATTTGGATGAAGTAGGGTAAGTGTGAGGTTTGGTGCACTCTAGAACCTGGTTTAACACCCCCACCCAGACACCCTCCAACGGCATTTGTTTGGCCACTGACCGTTCAAAGGCGGTAGCCCTATTGTCAACCCTTTTGTGTTTGTAACTTCATATGCCTTTCTTTCTTATTAACATTGCCATTCATGTTTGTCGTTTTGCGTGTTTTTGGGTTTACTGTGTTCTGTGAAAGCTGCATTTCCTGTTTGATTTTTATATTTATTTTTGCCATAGCACTAGGGACGTTCGAGACCATCCTCCGTAAACATAAACCTTTCATAACTATTACAATTAGTCAGAAAAGACACTTACTGAACACGTTTTGATCGAAAACAATGTGTTTCTTTATTCACTGAAAATTCACGCTGATGAGTACTTATCTATCTAGATTCGACTTTAGTGGTTGACCTATTTACAGTCCGCCACCATGCTTTCCTCTTCGATTGTGCGATGACCGGACAGATTGTGGACACATATTATATTCATATATACATGAGCATTTATATGTTATACTTATATAGCCTATTTATGCTGCCTTATTTGTTAGAAAATATAACATGGCAGGGGTATATTTATTTACACTTTCCCGTTTTATTGGGATGACAATACAATAGGTAAGAGTGCGGTTTGGTGCACCCTGGACCTAGTTTAAAACCCCAGCGGCTTTTTTTTCTACAGACTATTCCAGGGCTGTAGCTCTATTGTCAACCCTTTGATGTGTGTGGTGCCATATATTACCTTGTATTCATCTTTGTAGTTATTGTTTGTTTCTGTGTGTGCTTTTGGCTGACTGTGGTCCTTGAATGCTGCTTGAATTTCCTGTTTGACTTTTATATCTACTTTAAATGATGGCGTCGTAGTCGATTCGTTATTATATGTTGCACCAAGCTGCATTAAAGTAATCTATGGTCTATATAAATAACTTCTAACTTATTACACATACGCCATGTTGGATGCGTGAATAACTTAATCATGATCTTATCTTCATGGCATGAGGAACAAACAACAACAACACATTCCATAACCAGTACGTTTTCCGAGTATTAACTTTCATACCCCATCCAACCCCTTCTCCAAGAAGCGAAAACGGGGTTGGCTGTGGTATGAAATAAAACCTTAATTTAAGCAGTTTGAATATTGTAAAAAACATTTAATAGGTAAACATGTTTTATTGTCGAAATAACCGTTATAAAATCCTGCTAATATAAGCTTTCCTATCGCTTTATCGCTTTAATGGGTAATTCTCTATTCGACATAATATCTATGTACGCGAATTGCCTTTGCTCATGACATTGCCGTTAAGTGCTTACATAGAATAACTAAGTAGGCGGAACTTAATTCAGGATAACTAAGGAGGTGCAGTCAAATTAAGTTACGAGTAGAAGGTCTGGTTGTTTGTTTACTCATTTGCTCGTGTTGAACCATCAGCTCGCAGCCAGGAGAAGAAACATAACTGCTTTCGTTTTTAAACACACACGTCCAGATGTCTTCTTCTTAAACACATTGACACCGCAACCACTTCGCATCTAATCATGTATTGTTGTGCCCTTAATTATTTATTCTCTTGTTACTCTGGCTTCTGCCAAGCCACTCAGTACTTGCTGGTGGATTTCTATGCTTTTGTTTTTTGTTTTTATATTCATATATACAAGATCATCTTTGTCATATTGCCAATACAAGCTTCCTGGTTTGTTAAAGAATATAGAACGACTTTATTTACATTGTATTTTTTACTGGGATGACACCATGGTAAGAGTACGGATTGTTGCACCCTAGAACCTTTTTTAAACTCCCAGGGGCCTTTTTAGGCACTGACAATTCTAAGGCGGTGGGATCTCATATGCATTGCATTTTATTTATCCTTGTAATTGTTGTTTGTTTCCATGCGTGTTTTTGTTTGACTGTGATCCTTGAATGCTACGTTTCCTGTTCGACTTTTATATCTACTTTTACCAAAATAGTGGTATCCTTTCGGATTGGCTAACACAGATATACCTTCTACCCATGATAGACAGAACGGCAGATAAACAATGCACTATTTCATAAAATAATCAATCAACAAAGAGGAAAACTTCATCATTATATCGATGAACTAACATCGTAGCAAAAATAGTATGAAATCAAAAATATAAAAATAAACAATATACGGAAATGTTGTTCCGGTTTCAATTTTATTTCTACACAAAGGTCAAGACGCTTGTATTTAAATGCAAGCATCGAATATGATCAAGACTATATATACTGCTGTACCGTGATGATACATGAATTTGAATGCGAAAAACCTTAATTCTGAGGTCATGCAAGTATAATCATTGAACTATCGGCGCGCCGAAGAAAAATGGCCAAAACCAGAAAGCACTCATGTTGTTATCGTGACACGCGTATACAATATAACCTGTTCATTCACACCCGCTATGGTAGAGTCTGGGTTATTGGGTGTTATTAAATAGCACTCTTTGTGGTTGTGTCTTTATTTGTAATTTCTCATTCACAATCTCTTGGCGAATTCATTTTTTTAGCAATCTATTTAACGAGTTGCTAAATCGCGACTTTTGTTTGCTGTTTAGACAAGAAGTATCTTTTAAACAAATTGTCTGTTTTTTCATGTTTAGACGCCTGTATTTAAAAAAAAGATGGTTATTTAAAGTAAAAGTACTTGGTATTTTCTTGAAAATTAATATTTTCTTTGTTGAATGCTTTAAGTTTGATGAGATTCGGTTGAAATGTACGTCTACAGTAGCCGTTCATATATATCTATGAGTCGGTTTTCACAGAGCTGTTTACCTTTCTGTTGATTTAGTATTAAAACGATTTTGTAGAATGCGATACTTTTGATTTTTGGTATGATGGTTGTATGCTGGTAAGATTGAAGTTTGGCACAACATAGGTCCTGGTGTAATCTCCAAGCACTGACTGTTCCAGGGCGGTAACACTATTGTCAATAAATGCTAAAAAGGGGATCCCTCGGGAGCAACTAACACAAACAAGATAGAAAAGTAGCAGACTCGGTTTATTGAGTCGGTCCATGAGAGGTTATATAAAGTGCAGTACCTCTTAAGCACCGGCTTAATAGGTATTCTACTTTGAAACAACACAGATTGGGCTTGATGATCCTAAATTTGAATGGCAGAACGATTACTTGCTAGTATCATATTTTTACCTACTAATTCGAATGGCATATTGAAAAAGATAACGTCTAGTCATATCGTTAAGCATCGTTGCGATACATACGTTTTAGATTGATATCGCAGGGTTCATATCGAATGTGCAAACATTGCTCGTAAATATACTCTGCATAAAAATATCAAGACTTCCAACAGGTGCGCGTTAACATAAATCATCACACGAATGGAGATTCGTATCGACCTCGTCAGTGTATGGCACAGCAATAATTGTTTATTTAATTGTTCGTGCTTTCAGGTTATTCATTCCCTTTGATAGTTTTATTGTACGAGTTTACAATGAACGAGGCAGTTGCCTTACGTTTTCAGTACGAACCACAATTATGTTCGACTACCGACATGTGTTTAATGTCAAAATTGAAATTAACAATTGACCAGACCTCATGAAAAATGAAAGAAACAATTTCAACTGTTTAAAGTTACATATAATACAATACTTTCTCAGTTTGATTTTGAAAATTGATGACATTTTATTTACCTTTTATTGTGTTTAAATTGTATTTGTAAATTTGTTTTGAATTGATGACAAAATACGTAATAGATTTAACAATAAAATTGATTCTTCTTTTTCATTTATTTACAAAGCAAGTTAGGTTTTGCCAACACAATAAAAATGTGTTTAAACGTAACTGAATTATAATTGTTTTGCTAAAGTCTTAAATCCTGATATACACTGTTTTGATCATTTTACGTTTGTACGGTCATACCTTGCCTTTTATTCATCTTTGTAAGTGTTTTTGGTTGACTGTGGTCCTTGAATGCTACATTTCCTGTTCAACTTTCAAATCTACTTGTATATATTTTAAAAGCTACATGAAGTATATTTTAATTATTTCTTCCTTATCTCAAGCTAAACAGAGAACGTTAAATTATACCGTAGTTAATACAAGCAAATTGTTTGTATCACTGATATTTTTCTCCATGCGTCAGTTCCCAATGTTTTCCATTGAAGCCACTCTTCTTGGAATGTGGAGTAGTATAACATGTACATTTCTTGGATTCTGAGTACCTTTCTTCAAGCATTACAGCTTTCAGTAACTCATTTATAGGTGAAGATGCGTGAAAGAGAAATAATTTGAATGTGTCTAACAAAAGTGTTAAGAGTTATCGACCGGAAATTGACAAATAATTGAATATTTCAGACTTCGTTAAGACTGAGACTGAGGTTGTTTATTGATAATGTGTTGTTTATTACCAGCTCTAGCAAACGAATACTCATCAAGAATTGAAATTCTTCAGTGTAATTGTCTGAAACATACTCAAAAATACAAAAAAAAGCAAACAACATTTCTCAGCAACATGACGTATATGTTGAATGGGTGGGGTGGGCGGGTTTGGGGGGCAATTGGGATACTATCAAATAACCTCAACAACGAATGAATGTTTTACCATGTTTGACAACACACACGCTTGTATTAGATTTACTCGGGTGGCTCATTCAATTCCAAACTACATCGCAGATCCTATTTGTTTGAGCTAGTAACAGTTACCATTGTTTGTAATTGGCGAATGTTGACACTTGCTCTGATAATTGCAACACAGTCTAACAAGACTTGTTTAACAGCTCATCAACACGTTGTTTACGTTATTCAAAGCTACACCAGAGAGAGGGTAACGATACATAGGAATCCGGGAATCGTGCTCTACTCTTAATATGCAAACATATTCCACTGGGTGTGCACTGAAAGAATAATAAATTGAATGTGTTTAACAAAAGCATTAAGAGTTATCGACCGGAAATTGACAAATAAGTGAATATTGCAGACTTCGTTAAGGCTGAGATTGCGGTTGTTTATGGATAATGTGTTGTTGTTGTTTTTTACCAGAATTGGAATTGTCAACACAATTGGCGAAAACATACATTTCTCAGCAACATGGAGAATGTATTATTGGTTGTAATTTCCAAAGGCAAATTTTCTTAAGTCATAAATATGTCCCATAATTATTATTTTGGTGTGTGTGGTGTGGGGTGGGCGAGTAATTGGGATAATTCTTAATGATCGCAATATGGATACACTGTTTTACAATGTTTGACAGCACACGCACTTATACTAGATTATCTCGAGTGCCTCGCTCAATTCCAAAACACAGCTTACATCATATTTGATTCAGCTAGTAACCGTTACCATTATTTGCAAAGGTTTGAAACGCGCTCTGATAATTGCAACACAGTCTAACAATAATTGTTTAATAGCTCATCAACACATTGTTTACGTTATTCAGAGCTACTCCAGAGAGAGGGTAAGGATACATAGGAATCCGGCAACCGTGCTCTATATCGAAACGATTCCAAAGGTTCTTTAACGTGTACGAAGTGTGGACTCTGATATACGGGGCGCACTGTTATGCCCCCATCTGACGTACCAGACTAGGGGAAATGTCTTACCAGTAAGCCAGTGGCGTCAATGAGGTTCGTGCCCGTGGTCTTCGGATTCAGAGTCGATGGTAATGTCCACTGGGCCCCTGTTAGGCCGCATAGAGCTACAAACCGCATAGAGATCTTTGCGAAGGAGTGTTTCGCATAGACTTTCCATGGAGCTCTATGCGATAGGGTGTTGAAAAAGAAGCTCTATCCGAAATGCATGTACCTCTGATTTGGTGGGTATCGACATTCGCTTCGTATATACCTCCCTTTTTAAACCCGAATTTCAGTCCATTATTTGCGTGTGAACAGGCGATCTGGACGAAACTTGCTCGGACACATCCAACATCTGGAATACATATTTGGTTAAAACATCATAAACATTCAGCCGTCCGTTACATACTTATGGCCACGGACTGATAAGATAGACTGACGGACGGACGGAATGAGGAACGGACAACGCGAAATCTATTTCAATTTCGTATGCAGTTTCAGAGATTCCTTATTTATAGTAGATACAATTCCGAAACTGGTGTTTTATAACCCAAACCGAAAGCGATTTGAATATATCTGGAATGAGTGTACCCTTCATTATCAGTGTTGGCGCTGTATGCGGCTTGGCTATGCCTACCGTTCGCATAGACCTACACCGTTCAAGTTTGCGAAATAGTAAAAACCCTGTTTCCCGCATAGAGCTCCCTTCAAAAAGAGCTCCACGAGTAGCTCTATGCTTACGGGCAACCAGTAGATCCCCCGTTGTAACGTAGCTATATACAGGATTGTTGACAAACCGTGGCCGAGAGGGTAAATACACCGTATTTTAAACCTTCTCAACTATCACTGCTGCATGTTACATAGTAGTATTCCCGATTTACCCTCTATGTTTTAAATTATTTTTTACTTAAAATAGCGCCTTCCCTTTAAGTCAGATCGTTTTTCAAAACGTTTAGTTTTATTTATTGTCTTGCAAATAGTTTTATTTAGATTTTTATGTTTCTCGACAATTCATTATCCAATAAGAAAAAATGCCATGCAAACTTTAGATTTGAAAGGCAAATAATATGACACAAGCTAGAGGATATGCAGGAATCATAGACTATACACTATTAGGTCATCCCTTTCGCACCCGTTAGGAAATAAAATAATTAGAAAAACATCACTAATTGTTGCAAACAATATTTGTTTATTTATTTTATCGCCATCATCTTTTCTACGATAATCAAGATAAAATGTCGGGTTTTTTTTGGGAAAAGAGTACTTAACCTAGAAACAAGCCTAGTGTGTATAGTTTGATATCAATCAAAGGCAATTGTCTGTAGACTGTTTTATTTTCATTTCTGAGCAGCCCCACTGAGAAGTAATTTATATTTTATGTCAAATCCGTCTTATCTTTAAAGCCTCTGTGTACTTGAGTTAAAGTGCGGTTCTTTGCTTTTAATATATACCAACACTTGCCGTAATCTTGAAAGACGCCATTATTGTCAAAATAAATTAATGCGCTCTCCGGTTATCTGCATGTGCTTACTTCCGGCGAATTACACATTACCGGCGGAAGATAGTACACCATTAAGTAGTACTTTACCAACACTAACAGTTATAATCTGAAGGATATAATGTTTTTGAGCATATCTATTGTTAAGTGCCACAACGATGTAAGAGCCTGGTCTTCTGCGTATGCACTTAACACAATAAGGCACAACCTTTCAAGTAGATAATGACGGAGATGAAAGAGAGTTATCAACATCAGAAAGGTAGTAGTTTGCAATGCAAAGTATGGAATGATAATTTTTATCTTGTATTTTAAATCAACACGCGACCTACTTTCTAAATTAAAATAAGCAATTAACTATGACCAAAATCATGGTTACAATATTTAGAAAAAGGTTCAGAAACATGTATCATAGCACTACATAGTGTAAAAAAGATAAAACAAATTCATTTACTCATGTACGCCACACACGAAACCCTAACATCGGCTTTCCTCGTTGGTTATGCAAAGACAGGGCATTTATGGACCCTATGAAGAAGCTATACCTAAATATTCAAAGGACGGTTGCGATTGATTGTTGTCTTAAATCTTGTCTTGTCGTACCGTTCATGAATTGTTTTCAGGTTGCTGTGGTTTATGCCATGCCACTTGGTACTTGCATTGTGGCCTTTTTGGAATTTTCCTTTTGTTTTTATATTCATATATACATGATCATCTATGTATTATACTTAAATTACCTATAAATGCTGCCCTGTTTTTTTCAGAGAATATAACCTGGCGCTGAATTCTTTATTTACACTGTCCCTTATTTACACTGTCCCTTATTTACACTGTCCCTTATTTACACTGTCCCTTATTTACACTGTCCCTTATTTACACTGTCCCTTATTTACACTGTCCCTTGTTTACTCTGTCCCTTATTTACACTGTCCCTTATTTACACTGTCCCTTGTTTACACTGTCCCTTATTTACACTGTCCCTTATTTACACTGTCCCTTGTTTACACTGTCCCTTATTTACACTGTCCCTTGTTTACACTGTCCCTTGTTTACACTGTCCCTTATTTACACTGTCCCTTATTTACACTGTCCCTTATTTACACTGTCCCTTATTTACACTGTCCCTTATTTACACTGTCCCTTATTTACACTGTCCCTTGTTTACACTGTCCCTTATTTACACTGTCCCTTGTTTACACTGTCCCTTATTTACACTGTCCCTTGTTTACACTGTCCCTTATTTACACTGTCCCTTGTTTACACTGTCCCTTATTTACTCTGTCCCTTGTTTACACTGTCCCTTGTTTACACTGTCCCTTATTTACTCTGTCCCTTGTTTACACTGTCCCTTATTTACTCTGTCCCTTGTTTACACTGTCCCGTTGGGATGACAATAGGTAACAATGAGGTTTGGTGCACCCTAGAGTCTGGTTTAAACCATCAACAGCCTCTTTGCCACTGACCGTTCCAAGGTGGTAGCTCTACCTGTTTGTGTTTGTGGTGTCGCGTGCCTTGCTTCTTATTAACACTGTAATTGTTGTTTGTTTTAAATGCGTGTTCATGGTTGGCTGTCTTCTATGAAAGTTATATTTCCTGTTCGACTTTTATACCTACTTTGTTTATCTGAATGTCACGTCCAGGCCTCCGTATCTTTGAAACGAGCATATAACTAAATGCGTTGCTCTAAAAGCAAGAGCTCGCAAATGATACGTTGACACAGACGTCACTCCGTAGTAAATGATCACTCCAGTTTATTCTTCAAGCGCTGCTTTTATCCTATTTAATTGCTCTGTCATTAACATCAGGTGTAAGTGTTTGATCTGAATCCGCATTGTATATTTGCAAATAAGGCGCGTGTAACAAACATCACTTCAATGCATGTGTATCGGTATTAAACAAGATGCGACATCACTTCCCGTAGCAACACACCTAGCAACAGTGAACGTGGGAAAAGGTAGCGTTTGTTATTAAAAGTACACTAATATGCTATATTGCTCAATATACCTAATAAAGACGCTGCTTTCTCACAGCTGCGGGTTCGAATCCTACTCGGAGCTCAAAGTGTTAGTGAAAAATAGTGTGTATTCTTACGAATGGCGGGAGATATACAGTACCGGTTCTCCAGGAATAAGAGGGCGATCGACTTGTAGTAGAGGAAGTGTCTATTCTTACGGATGACGGGAGATATGTAGTAGTGATTCTACCCTACAAAAAGGGGTAGTCTGCCTCCACCACGAAACAATCGAGCATCATATAGCCAAAAAGGTGTTGAAATTACGTAAAACCCAATTCATCCAACCAACTACTGTTATTACAACGAGAAGAGTAGATCAGCCAATACTGTTAGAAAATCGCTGCATTATATTGAGGGCTTTTCGTTCATTTGTATTTATTATACCTCACTCAAAATTCTCTATGTAATTTCCCCATTCCCGATCAGTCAACAATTGGTAATGTTTCATGGTAATGTTTCATGGCATGAAACATTATCTCGTGCATACCGATCATTATCTCGTGCATTACCGATCAGTCAACAATTGGTAATTTTTCATGGTAATGTTTCATGGCATGAAACATTAAATCTTGAAAATTTGTTTCAAGTTCTTTATTGTTGTTAATAAAAAATAATTGCTGATTAAATGAATTTTGATGTTTGGTATAATAAAATAAATATCACATCCCATGGAGGGTGATAGAACATATTGTCAACCCTCGATGTGGTAATGTCCACCTCGGCTAAAGCCTCGGTGGACATTACCAATCTCGGGTTGACAATATGTTCTATCACCCTCCATGGGATGTGA
Source organism: Cyrtodaria siliqua (assembly GCA_037043455.1). Taxonomy (NCBI): domain Eukaryota; kingdom Metazoa; phylum Mollusca; class Bivalvia; order Adapedonta; family Hiatellidae; genus Cyrtodaria; species Cyrtodaria siliqua. Next base: position 29,440 of record JAWPHD010011012.1, on the reverse strand, counting down.
TATTTATATATTATCGCTGAGCTGGTTTATGGTCCAGTTAACACGTTTTAATCCTGCCAGTCTTCAAAAAAGCACTCTCACTGAGCTGTGTTTTACATCACGCCCAGATAATCTCTAGATAATCCAAACACAGCAACTGACGAATGCATACGGCGTAACAATAAAACAGCTTCGATCCATGATATAATGTTGGCAACAGAAAAGTATACACGTTATAACAGAACACTTCAGTTGTAAAATATATCTCCCGGAAAACGATATGCGTAACAAGTTAGAATGCAGTTTTAGTTATGCAAAATATAAATTTTATAAATGTTTACATTATATTCATATTGTCACGGTGTTGTTTAAATTTTATTTGTTTTTATATTCATAAATACATGATCATCTATATGTCCAAACACAGCAACTGACGAATGCATACCCCGTAATAACAATAAAACAGCTTCGATCCATGATGCAATGTTGGCAACAAAAACGTATACAAGTAATAACACTTCACTTGTAAGAATATATCTCCGGAAATGAGATCTGCATAGCAAGTTAGATTGCATTTTTAGTTATGCAGAATGTAAATTTCCTGAATAAGTCCGTTCTATGCATATTGCCACGGTATAGTTCAACACTTATTTGTTTTTATATACATGTGATGATATATGTGTTATACTTATATTGCCTATTAATGCTGCCTTGTTTGTTAGATAATATAACCTAGCGGGAATATGTTTATTTACACTGTCCCGTTTTATTGGGACGAAAATATGAAAATAGTGAGGTTTGGTGCACACTAGAACCTGGTTTAATCCCTATGCGATCTTTTCCCCCACTGATCATTCCAAGGCGGTAGCCCTATGTGCTTGTGTTGGCATACCTTGTCCTTTATTCATCTTTGTAATATTGTTTTTCTTTGCATGTTTTTGGTTGACTGTGGTCCTTGACTGTTACATTTCCTGTTCGACTTGTATATCTACTTTTACTACTGTTCTGTTCACGTGCTCCAAAATAGAAAAAAAAAACTTTTCAAATTAGTTCAGTGAAACTTTGAAAAAATAACAAAATGAAATTTTTTTTGAAGTCTTCAAAATAATAAAATGTAACACAACATTTTTCTTAAAATATGTTAAAGTGTCGAGGTTTAATCGGGTAGTAGTAAGCCAGTCATTGTCTTGTTTCGTCCTAACTACTTTAAAATCACTTCTAAAAAGTTCAGGATATGGTCTGTTGTTCCATTACATTGTTGAAATATAGTTATTTTGCAAAACACCCGTGCACATTTCATATAAAAATGGCCCCTGAGATCGTTGTCAATCAAAACAACATTTTTTATTTAATTTCTTAAATTTTAGACAAGTTCAAACAAATCAATTACCCATAATATCTACCAAAGTCGAACAGGAAATGTAGCATTTACAGAACTAACTCATCCAAAAACACGCATTTAAAACAAACAACAACAGCAAGGTTAAACTGAAACAAAGTACGCGACATCACAAACATAAAAGTGCTGACAACTGCGGTACTATGTTGGAACGGTAAGTTGACAACCGCGGTACCATGTTGGAACGGTAAGTTGACAACCGCGGTACCATGTTGGAACGGTAAGTTGACAACCGCGGTACCATGTTGGAACGGTAAGTTGACAACCGCGGTACTATGTTGGAACGGTAAGTTGACAACAGCGGTACCATGTTGGAACGGTAAGTTGACAACCGCGGTACCATAGTGGAACGGTAAATGGACAACCGCGGTACCATAGTGGAACGGTAAGTTGACAACCGCGATACTATGTTGGAACGGTAAGTTGACAGCCGCTGTACCATGTTGGAACGGTAAGTGGACAACCACGGTACCATGTTGGAACGGTAAGTTGACAACAGCGGTACCATGTTGGAACGGTAAGTTGACAACCCATGTACCATGTTGGAACGGTAAGTGGACAACCGCGGTGCCATGTTGAACGGTAAGTGGAAAAAAAGACTATTGTGAGTTTTAGGACTCAAGAGTGCAGCAAACCCCATTTTACCCTAGTGTCGTCCCAATTATACAGCACTGTGTAAATAAGGAAATTGCCGCCAGGCTATATCTTTTTAATACACTAGGCATTTATAGATAACATAGGTAGCCCATAAGGATTATCATATATTTAAGCGTAAATAGTAATCAAAGACTTGGCAGAACCAGAGCACAAGAGCATATATCGTTCAAGGCACGACAAGACAAGATTGGACACACACATGAGTTGTATATATATATGCTAAATAAAATTAAAGCAAATATGTTCAGTGATCGATTTTGACGCAATACCACTAAATCATACAGATTTCATAAGAGTTATTTTTTATAGAATTACTTAATTCAGTATGAATATTTATAAGTGGAAATAATTTGATGTATAATAAAAAGTATTGAAAACACGATGCCAAGTAATCCGTTTGTGTTATTTACCACTAGTACACGTGTAATGCTCATAGAGTAAGGAGTATTACAATACTCTTCTACATCAAGTTATATACACTAAACCAAATTGCTAAGTACCTACCTTAGAATACGTCAATAATATTCTCATTGTTTTGCGTATTTTGAACTATACTAAAGATACGGTTAAACTGCAAAATAATGAGTGTAAATCGTCTGCTCTGATTCCATGAAGATATTTTAAAACTTTTAAGTCAATGTGTTTTCTTAGAAATAAGTTATAACACTTATACAAATGGGTATATAGGATTTTATTAATAACTTAGAATTAGTGAAGCTTTCGATGTTCCTAATTCTAAAATATGTCAGTTAAAATTATTTTGACATCATGTTTTACTAGCATTACCACAACAAATGCGTTTGCAAAATACATTTTCGAAATATTTAATGTTAACGCTGAATTACAGTTACTTGAATTTCAAACAATATTCAATTTAAAGGGAGGTAGTTTAAGATTTTCTATATTTCATTTTTTTTACAGAAGGAGAATCTGCGATAAATGGGTCAATTTTTTATGTTTTTTTCTATTATTTCATACCAATTTTAAGAATTTTATATCTTTAAGCAATCTTTGACTCATGTTATGTGTTTTATCAGCACATTGCATGTTTTCATATAAAGGGAGGGTAACTCTTAAAAGATGTAACAATTTAAACAAAAAATAAATGTTTTACAAACTATGGATCAAAACAAAATACTTATCACATATCTATTCTAAAATATCTTTAAAATAAGAAAATTAGTTAAGATACAAAAGAGAGTAATTAGGAATTTTGTTCAGTGTAAGTTAGTTCTATTCACTGTTGGCACTGTTTTGAAAACATAAAGCACTGGTAAAAGGTCAAAACTATTGTTTAATCAAGTTGTGTAAGGATCAACCCCGCCCGTGCATATCAGTCATCAAAAGCCATTTACTAAAACCAGAAAGCAAGTGATTTCCTTCTTGTTTTTCGCCTATCACTGATAATTAATTACGACAATGCAAGCACATCTGTGCGCATTTAACCTAATAACTTTGTTGGAAGTTTCTAAGTTTGTTTAACAGCGGTTTTCTTCCGATTAAATGAACTGTCTTTCTTTCCAAGATTCCTCAATTATCGAATTTAGCTTTCTACGTTTTTTTCTGTCTTACTTCCAGTGATTTAGCGATAGAAACACAGAAAAAAACGTATACATCTAAAAGGACCACAGTCAACCAAAACGCGTAAAGAAAAAAATTACAAAGATGTATAAAAGGCAAGATATGACATCACAAACATAAAATGGTTGAACATAAGGCAACCGCCCTGGAACGGTCAGTGGCAAAAAAGGCCGCTTGGGGTTTAAACCAGGGTTCAGGGTGCACCAAATCTCACTATTTACCAAAAAACGGGACATTGTAAATAAAGATAACCACGCCAGGTTATATTCTCCAACAAAAAAGTCAGCATTAATAGGCAATATAAGTATAACACAAAGATGATCATGTATATATGAATATAAAAACAAATAAGATTTAAACAATAACGTGACACTATGAATATAATGGACTCATTTATGAAATTTACATTTTGCATAACTATAACTTGTTACGCATATTGCTTCCCGGGAGATATATTTTACAACTGAAGTGTTCTGTTATAACGTGTATACTTTTCTGTTGCCAACATTGCATCATGGATCGAAGATGTTTTATTGTTACGCGGTATGCATTCGTCAGTTGCTGTGTTTGGATTATCTAGAGATTATCTAGAGATTATAGAGATTATCTGGGCGTGATGTAAAACACAGCTCAGTGAGAGTGTTTTTTTTTAAGATTGGCAGGATTAAAACGTGTTAAGTGCACCAGTCCAGCGATAAATACAAATGAACGAAAAGCCAGTAAACAATATTGCAAACAATATTGACTGAGCTATGCTTCTGTTTATAAGAATAGAAGGTTGGTTTCCTTGTGTAGAACCAGCAGTGTATACCTCCCGCCATCCGCACGAATCAACATTTCATTTTCTTACTTACTAGTTGAGCTCCCAGTGGAATTCGAACCTGCAGCGGTGAGAGGCGAAAGTTTAAAAGCAGCGTCTTTAATGTGTTCAATAAACAACAAAATTAAAGCATATTAGTGTACTTTTAATAACACACGGGACCTGTTCCAACTTTCACTGTTGCTATGTGTGTTGTAAAATTGACGTCACACAAGAAATATAAAAAGATCGGACAGGGAAAGTAGCATTCAAGGAGGACAGTCAACCACAACACACAGAAACAAACACGCAAACAGATAAACAAGAAGGCAAAAGTAATAATAAATTGTTAATACCGGTGCGTGCTGTTACTGAACACAAACAATATGAAGACAAACATCAAACGCTACGGTCCTTTGAGTATTTATGTAGACGTCATCCTAGGGTCCACAATCTGTCCTGTCATCGCAAAGCCAGTGCTAGGGGTTCGTGAGTGGCGCGCGTGAATAAATACATTTTCTACACTGTGGCGTGATATAATACATTTTAACTTTGTTTCTTTCTACACTCTGGCGTGATATAATACATTTTAACTTTATTTCTTTTCTACACTGTGGCGTGATATAATACATTTTAACTTTGTTCCTTTTCTACACTGTGGCGTGATATAATACATTTTAACTTTGTTCCTTTTCTACACTGTGGCGTGATATAATACATTTTAACTTTGTTCCTTTTCTACACTGTGGCGTGATATAATACATTTTAACTTTGTTTCTTTTCTACACTGTGGCGTGATATAATACATTTTAACTTTGTTCCATTTCTACACTGTGGCGTGATATAATACATTTTAACTTGTTTTTCTTTTCTACACTGTGGCGTGATATAATACATTTTAACTTTGTTTCTTTTCTACACTGTGGCGTGATATAATACATTTTAACTTTGTTTCTTTTCTACACTGTGGCGTGATATAATACATTTTAACTTGTTTTCCTTTTCTACACTGTGGCGTGATATAATACATTTTAACTTTGTTCCTTTTCTACACTGTGGCGTGATATAATACATTTTAACTTTGTTCCTTTTCTACACTGTGGCGTGATATAATACATTTTAACTTTGTTTCTTTTCTACACTGTGGCGTGATATAATACATTTTAACTTTGTTTCTTTTCTACACTGTGGCTTGATATAATACATTTTAACTTTGTTTCTTTTCTACACTGTGGCGTGATATAATACATTTTAACTTTTTTTCTTTTCTACACTGTGGCGTGATATAATACATTTTAACTTTGTTTCTTTTCTACACTGTGGCGTGATATAATACATTTTTCTAGAACATTTTTTAAACTATTATAACGACAATTTGTCCCATTGCCAATATTTTGTTTAATTAATCTCGAAAATAGGTCACATCAAGATTAAAAATACATCATAAACATTATCATACCATACTTTGCATTGTAAACTCCTACCTTCCTTTGGTTAATGACCGTCTTTCATCCCTGTCATTATCTACATGGAAGATGAAGAAGACCAGGTTCTTAGCTCGTTGTGGCACTTAATAATCGAAATACTCGAAAACCATAATATTTGAATAATTGAAGTGTTGGTAAAGTACTACTTAATACATAGCACATACAGATAACCGGGAGAGCGCATTAATTTATTTAGAAAATAATGGCTTCTTATCAAGATTATGGCAAGTGTTGGTATATATTGAAAGCAACAAATCGCAGTTTAACTGATGTAGCTTTAGGCTTTAATGATAAGACTGATTAGACATAAAGTATAAATTACTTCTCAGCGGCACCTCTCAGAAATAAAAATAAAACAGTCTGAAATTTGGCGATGATTGATATGCAAACAAAACACATTAGACTTATTTCTAGGTTAAGCACTCTTTTTCAAAACAAAACCCCACATTTTTATCTTGATTATCCTAGAAAAAAGATAGTGATACAGACTCAGGATTGTTTATGTACTGTATATAATTCAGTGCAAGGTCGATGTCATGTGGCAGAGTTCTTCTCGATCAGTCAAATGCATCCACGCAATGAAAGCAGTCCCGCGAGACGTCTGAATATTTATATAACCAAAATATGTTATCTCCATCATGGACCTGTTTACACACAAACTTCTAGTTTGTGTCACATTATTTGCCAATGCATTTTTCCTAATTGATTATCAATAACTGACTTTTCTAACAAAGAAATCACCTAAACAAAGACTCCAAGACGTCCAATAGATCGAACGTAAACATGGTAAGAATTATAATGGCTGACCGGTCTACACGAGGATCTAACAGTAGTATCTGCAGTATGTCATACATTAGGATGCAGTATGTCTTACATTAGGCATACATATGTATACTGCAATGACGCCATCGCGCTTCCGTTTATATGTATCACTATATAACAAATACTTTATTACATCGATCATTGATGGATTTGTGTGTTAGGGTTGGGTGGCGTTAATCCAGTGGTTATTACCTTCGACTATGAATTCTAACGACAAGGGCTCGAACCTCACTGACGCCACTGCATAAATTCGACCTATCCTTAGACAACACACATCCCCTAGTCCGGTACGTCAGGTGAGGGGCATAACAGGGCAGTCCCGTGTATCGGAGTCCATCCTTCGAGCACTTTAGAGAACCAGTGGAATATGTTTCCATATTAAGAGTAGAGCCAGGTTCCCGGATTCCTAAGTATCCTTACCCTCTCTCTGGAGTAGCTCTGAATAACGTAAACAATGTGTTGATGAGCTATTAAACAATTCTTGTTAGACTGTGTTGCAATTATCAGAGCGCGTTTCAAACCTTCGCAATTTGAAAATAATGGTAACGGTAACTAGCTAAAGCAAATATGATATACGATATGTTTTGGAATTGAGCGAGGCACTCGAGATTATCTAGTATACGCGTGTGCTGTCAAACATTGTAAAACACTATATCCATATTGCGATCATTAAGTATTATCCCAAGTACTCGCCCATCCCACCCCACACCACACACACAAAAGCACCCCACCCCGCCAAAAAAATAATTAAATGGAGATATTTATGACTTCAAAAAATTTGCCTTGGGAAACTACAACCAATAATACGTTCTCCATGTTGCTGAGAAATGTATGTTTCCGCCAATTGTGTTGACAATTCCAATTCTGGTGAAAAACAACAACACATTGTCAATAAACAACCCCAATCTCAGACTTAACAAAGTCTGCAATATTCACTTAATTGTCAATTTTCAGTCGATAACCCTTAATACTTTTGTTAGACACATTCAATATATTTCTGTTTCAGTTCACAGGTCTGTAAACCGTAAATGAGATATTGCAAGCTGTATTTCGACATCTCTCGTTCGTTGAAAAAAGGGTCTTAGAATCCGAGACTTGTTATATAATCTTTGAAATGTATACCACTTCAACTTAAGAAAAATGCCTTCTACCGGAAACATTGGGAAATTGGCGCATGATACACACCATTTATTTACCATTAAATGTGGTATAATTTGAACGTTCTCTGTTTAGCTTGAAATAAGGAACAAATAAGTAAAAAATATTTCCTAAAGCTTTTAAATTATATACAAAGCATTATATAAAATTATTTAAGAGTATTTAATTATAATACAGTTACGTTTCAACAATTAATGTGCACATGTTTACTGTGTTGGTAAAACATTAAAGGCCTTTTAAACAAATGAAAAAGAAGAATCAATTTTGTTGACTAAATCAGTTTCATATTTTGTCACCATTTAAATACAAATTTACAAATACAAATTGTATTCATTTTGTTACTGAGTTTAGTGTACATACAAGTGTCAATCTAAATACAATAACATGAGAAGTAAAATTTCATCAATTTTTAAAATAAAAATAAAAGATAAAACAAGAGATATAATATTACCTAAAATAAAGCGGAAGGGCGTGGGGTGGTGGGGACTAATACTATACAATTATTTTATAACGCTTACATTCATATAGATATGTCTCACGTAGAATGTGGTTGTTTTTTCTGGGAGGGGTGTGTTTTAAAACTCCATATTTTTTTCTCTTTAAAACTACATGTGTATATATATTTACTCATGTTTGACATCCGAGTTCGTCCGCATGCATAAGAAAGCCTACGGCACCTTTAAAGGGAGTACATCAGGCTTTTCATGGGGGTCTAGGTGTCCGACTTAAAATTGACAAATATTGATATTTTCTATTCTACTTGCCCAAAACATAATGAATGAGCCTAAAAAGTATCCCTTATTTGCAAAGAAATTCATTCTGCACAGTAATACGTGCTATCCTAGGTGACGCACCAGGGTTAATTTCAGCATTTTACGTCCGATTCCGTTCTAGCTATATGGTGTTTTCAAAGTTTAGACATTAACAAAATGGTTCTAACATCATATTTTGATTGATATGAGTGTTTTATCATGAACTGGAACAATTTTATAATTTAAGATGTTTCTAGAAAAATCCTGATGTACCCCCTTTAAAGATGTGCGTGTTTCAGGACCATTATGCTAATATGAAGTTGTTACTTTCCGTCAGAAAATAAATTAATAAAACTGAAACATGATGTATTTTATTTGATGTAACTTTAAACAGTTGAAATTGTTTCTTTCATTTTTCATGAGTCCTTGGGCACACTGCGATATGAAATCTGCGATATCAATAAAAAACTTATTGTTTCAGACCAGGATCGTAGAATGCTAAAATAGTTCCATGAAAAAAAAGCTTCTAGTTTCCATGTGTTTTTTCCAAGATTATTTTTTATTTCATTGTTAAATCTAACCTGATGTTAAAGTATTATGTGTTTGTCAGGACTATTTCTTTAAAGAATATGAGCACAGAGGGTAGGTAGAAATGCGGTTTTGACATATGTTTATTTCAAAATACGCATAGTGTGAATGAATGACGCGAAATGTGGGGTCTTAGTGATTTGGAGTGGCCCTAAAGCACTTTAAGTAGGCTCTCAAGTGTCTTTAAGTGGATAAGTGGCAATAGGTAATAGATCTGTTACAATTCCTACAATAAATGACAATTTTATTATTTTAAGGTACCGTATGAGGCTAAAATCTGAAAATGTATCGGTACTGACATTTTGACATGAAGCGACTCTAGGAGGAGTCTTACTTTGTATCGAAAGCCTAAGAATCTGTACGTTTTGTACGCGATGACGGGTTTTACAATCTGAAACTGAAACATACAGAAATTTGAGGAATTCAGCATTTATTTTAGTTTTTTGCTAAACATGGTGTAAATTCCACCCATTTTTCTTCATTAATTCAGATGAAATCACTATGCAATGGCATACAATTGTAATTTAACACATTAATTTGGTAATTTTTTTAGCGATAATGGTATAATCCACTGAAATATATACTATTCTGGTGTGTGATTCAGTTTGTCTTGCTGTTGCCCAAGACTTGAATGTATTAGTTGGCTTTAAAACTGCTACAGGCATATAGGGTAGGCTTAGCTTTTGAGTAATTACTTCAATTTTGTCTCCTTTTTTCTGGCATTTTAGAGCCAAATTGTATATTTTATTGGACATTTTGCATGGAAATGTGCTCCAAAGCAGCCTTATGGTCTATTTGTGCCTCAAAATTGTTGGAATTTAAAAGAATGTCTTTTTCTCCATGAAAAATGAAGAAATGTCATGCATGAGTGATTTTGATATCTACACCTCACATTATGTGTATATTTTAGTTTGGTATATAGAAGGCAATGTTTGAAAGCTTTACTTGATGGAAATATATCAAACGGTTCATTTATTTTGGCATTATTTCTAGTTTTGTATAACGCGTCTTAACATCCTTGATTTCTATTAGCCGAATGGTTCTTTGCATGCAGGAATTGAACTGAAAAGATAATAGGTCCTTGCCAAAGCATCTGATTTTCCATTCGGTTAACGTTATTGGTCAGTTAGATGTATTCGATAAATATAAATGGTGTCAGACCAGTCATGAAGTACTTCCGGATCGTAGGGTGCTAAAATAGTTCCTTGAAAAAATCCAAAGTTTCTAGTCTGCATGTGATTTTCCGAAGGTAAGTTTTTATATCATTGTTAAATCTAACCTGAGGTTAAAGTAATATGTCTTTTGTCATGAATAGTAAGTATTTTACTGTGTTTGTCAGGATTATATCTTTGGAGAGTATGAGCACAGAGGTTAGGTAGAGATGTGGTTTTGACAGATGTTTGTTTCAAAATACGCATTGTGTGAATGAATGACGCGAAATGTTGAAAAACAGAATCGGTGTTTTATTCCAGATAGGGGACCATTTGCGAGCCAAATGTGTGTAATTCGCAGAATTAATGTGTATTTAAGTGAACGAATGTTGTGAAACTTGTGACTGATCTCCAAAATAACTTATTTTGCATTGTGTTCAATGGGCTTCATTTGACCGATCTGACACCTTATGCTTCAATGCTTCACGAGCATGGCAAGTTATCGTCCTGCCATTGCAATGAATAGGCAAAACTGATCTAGTAATTTATTGTTGGACGTTACGTGTTGTCGGTCTGTTTTCGAAAAAACAATTTGAAAAGTAGCGAGGTTTGCACAAAAGTGAAGTAAGCGTATTTAATAATTTATATTTAAATCGAGACGATATAGGTACGGCCTATGTAAGGAAAATTTACCACCTCTTCTAACTTTAGCCTTGAAAAAATCCAAAGTTTCTAGTCTGCATGTGGTTTTCCCAAGATTAGTTTTTATTTCATTGTTAAATCTCACCTGAGGTTAAAGTAATATACCTTGTGAAATGGAGCCATAACATATAGTTGAGAATTGTGTGATTCCACCAATTGCGTTGAATAAATCCAGTTCTTGATAAGTATTCATGTGCTAGAGCTGGTAAAAAACACTATCAACAAACAACCCCAATCACAATCTTAACGAAGTCAGTAATCTTCTGTTATTCTCTTATTTGTTAATTTCCGGTCGATAACCCTTCACACTTTTGTTAGACACATCCAATTTATTTCTCTTTCAATGCACGTGTCCGTACACCATAAATGAGGTGCCGCAATGGAATGCATACTACTTCGCCTTCCAGCAAGATTGGTTTAACGGAAAACATTGGGAAATTGGCGCATGAGAAAAATATCAGTGATACAAGTATACAAGTGTGATAAAAAAAAAAGTAAAATGGATCTAATTTTAAGAAACACCTAGAGAACTATTTAATCAAGTTAACATCAACATTGCATTAACTCTGCAGTAAGTATATCACCCCTCCAGATGAGTGGGATACGGATCAAAAAGTCATTTGCAAGTAAACCGGTATTCTTGTCTTACTATCCAACATTTTGTTAACCAGATCGTATGACTGTCATATATACACACATATATATTTGTTTGTATGGTATTTTACGTCTTTTTCAACACATTTAAGGTTATATATGACGGTCGATTTGTTGATATATATAATATGTATATATATGTGTTTGTCTGTTTTGTGATTTACGTCTTTTTCAACACATTTATGGTTATATATGACGGTCGATTTGTTGATATATATAAATATGTATATTTGTTTGTTTGGTATTTACGTCATTTTCAACACATTTAATGTGCCTTGTGTGTTAAGAGAATATAGCCGGGCGGTGAGTTACTTATTTACAATATCCTGTTTAATTGGGATGGCTATAAGCGTGAGGTGTGTGATGCACGCTTTTTCCCCCACTTACCGTTTCATCATGGTACAGCGGTTGTCAGCCATTGTATACTGAAAAGAAAAAGAAACGCATTATCAAAATATTGCCTATACTACATTATTATACACACCTAATTCCACGTAATATTTCAGATATGTCTCAACGTGTTTTGTACAAAAAGGGGCTACAGCTAATTACAGAAAGGACAACTCTGTCATTTAGTAGACCTTTTAATCAAAGTATATTTTCATAAATGTTGAAGTTTCGCTTGAAAAGGTCAAGCCATTTCAGTATTGTGTTTAATGTTAAGAGACTGCAACGTTTAAAGCCTACATTTGCTCACCTGCTTGAGTCAAATGCGCATTCTGCTGATAATGAAACTTTAAAGGGGTAACCATTGGTGTATTCGTTGCTGTTTAAACCTTCTATCAAAGGACAGGCCTAATGTCACCCTGCACCATTCGATTAAAACAGTAGCATATTAAACATACAATATAAAGCGCAAATATGCATAATGCGTTTCTTTTTATTTTCAGTATATGTTTGTGTTGTCACAGTCTTTCAGTTTATCCTTGTTGTTGTTGTTGTTGTTTGTTTGTTTTGAATGCGTGTTTTTGGAAGACCGAGTTCTGTGAATGTTACATTTCCTGTTCGACTTTTGTACCTATGTTTAGTAATTGGTTTGTATGAACTTGTCTATAATTTTAGAAATTAAATAAAAATATTAATTTTGTTGTTTTGACTGACAACGAACTAAGGGCCCATTTTGGCAATATTTAAATGTTAATAAAACATGCATGGGTGTTTTGCAAAATAACTATATTTCAACAAGGTAAAGGAACAACAGAACATACTTCTTAGAAGTGCTTTTGAAAAGCATTTAGTCCTAAACAAAAACAATGATTTGTTTATTAATACCCTATTGAACCTCGACCATTCAATATATTTTAAAAAAACTCTGTATTATTCGGGGGAGCATTCAGTCGCCGCCTTGTCCGTGCGTCCGTGCAAATTCTTGTCCGGGCTATTTCTTTTTAACCCCTTGTTAGAATTTCGCGATACTTGCTAGGACGTATCAATATCAAGTGGAGATGGGCATATTATCGTGACGTTCCGGTTCGATAATTTTCCACTGAGTTATAGCCCTTTGTATTTTAATGCATATATACATAGTAGTCAATTAGACAATTCTTGTCCGGGCTATTTCTCTAGAACTCCTAGTTAGAATTTCGCGAAACTTGCTAGGAAGTATTAATATCAAGTGGAGATGCACATATGGTCGTGACGTTCCGGTTCGATACTTTTCCACTGAGTTATGGCCCTTTGTAATTTTAATTCATATATACATAGTAGTCAAACAGAAAATTCTTGTCCGGGCTATTTCTTTATAACTTCGCGAAACTTGCTAGGAAATTACATCCCTTTGTAATTTTATAATTCTTGTCTGGAGTATAACTCAATACCTAATGGGACTGCAATGAAACTTCACACAATAATAGAGGAATATGAGAGGAGGTGCAGAACACAAAAAAACATTACTATATTTTCATGCAAATTAGAGTTATTCCCTTGCTAATTTTATATTTATGATTCTTGTCCGGAATATGACTCGAAAACTATTAAAGTGACTGTAATGAACATTCACACAATGATAAAGGGCAATGTGAGAGAGCATGAGAACCATAGCTCTAGCTTCATTTCAATTATATTGCCCTTTGTAATACAAATCACCCAATTCGGGGAGCATCCATCGGTTCTACCGATATTCTCGTTATTTTGAAGTCGTCAAAAACGAAATACATATTGTTGTTGTTTTCAAAGTTTCACTAAACTAATTAGAAATGTAACATTTTTCTATTTTTCTATTTTGGAGCACGTGAACAGACCATAAGTAAAAGTAGATATACAAGTCGAACAGGAAATGTAGCATTCAAGGACCACAGTCAACCAAAACGCGTATAGAAAAAAAAAATACAAATATGAATAAATGGCAAGATATGACATCAGAAACATAAAAGGGTTGAACATAGGGCAACCGTCATGGAACGGTCATTGACAAAAAAGGCCGCTTGGGGTTTAAACCATTTTTCAGGGTGCACCAAACCTCACTATTTACCAATAAAACGGGACAGTGGAAATAAAGATATCCACGCCAGGTTATATCTATAGCAAAAAAGTCAGCATGTATAGGCAATATAAGTATAACATATAGATGATCATGTATTTATGAATATAAAAACAAATACAATTTAAACAATACCGTGACAATATGAATATAATGTAAACATTTATAAAATTTATATTTTGCATAACTAAAACTGCATTCTAACTTGTTACACATATCGTTTTCCGGGAGATATATTTTACAACTGAAGTGTTCTGTTATAACGTGTATACTTTTCTGACAACACTGCATCATGGATCGAAGCTGTTTTATTGTTACGCGGTATGCATTCGTCAGTTGCTGTGTTTGGATTATCTAGAGATTATCTGTGCGTGATGTAAAACACAGCTCAGTGAGAGTGCTTTTTTGAAGATTGGCAGGATTAAAACCTGTTAAGTGGAACATAAACCAGCTCAGCGTTAAATACAAATGAACGAGAAGCCAGTAAACAATATTGCAAACAATACTGACTGAGCTATGCTTCTGTCTATAAGAATAGAAGGTTGGATGGATGATTGATGCTTTACGTCATTTTCAGCACATTTTAGACTATATCTGACGGTATATATTATTTTCTTCAAGGAGTAATACCACCACATTTTTCCTTGGGTAGAACCAGTACTGTATACCTCCCGCCATCCGCAAGAATCAACATTTCATTTTACGTACTAGTTGAGCTCCCAGTGGAATTCAAACCCACAGCGCTGAGAGTCGAGAATGTTTCAAAAGCAGCGTCTTTAATGTGTACAATGAACAACATAGCATATTAGTGTACTTTTAATAACACACGGGACCTGTTTCAACTTTCACTGTTGCTAGGTGTGTTGCTACGGGAAGTGATGTCGCATCTTGTTTAATACCGGTGCGTGCTATGTATTGAACACACACAATATAAAGACAAACATCAAACGCTACCGTCCTTTGAGTATTTATGTTGATGTCATCCTAGGGTCCACAATCTGTCCTGTCGTCGCATAATGAAAGAGAAAAGCCAGTTCTAGGGTTCGTGAGTGGCGCGCGTGAATAAATACATTTTTACTTTTTTTCTTTTCTACGCTGTGGCGTGATATAATACATGTTTCTTGGACTATTATAACGAAACAATTTCTCATTGCTAATATTTTTTTTAAGTAATCTAGAAAAATAGGTCACATCAAGATTAAAATACTTCATAAATATTATCATACCATACTTTGCATTGCAAACTCCTACCTATGCCTACTCGTGTTAAGTGCATATGAAGAAGACCAGGCTCTTAGCTCGTTGTGGCACTTAACAATCGATATGCTAGAAAATCATAACATTTGAATAATTGAAGTGCTGGTAAAGTACTACTTAATACATAGCACATACAGATAACCGGGAGAGCGCATTAATTTATTTAGAAAATAATGGCTTCTTATCAAGATTATGGCAAGTGTTGGTATATATTAAAAGCAACAAATCGCAGTTTAACTGATGTAGCTTTAGGCTTTAATGATAAGACTGATTTGACATAAAGTATAAATTATTTCTCAGCGGCACCTCTCAAAAATATAAATAAAACAGTCTGAAATTTGGCGATGATTGATATGCAAACAATACACATTAGACTTATTTTCTAGGTTAAGTACTCTTTTTCAAAACAAATCCCACATGTTTATCTTGATTATCCTAGAACAAAAGACAGTGATACAATCTCTGGAATGTATATGTTCTGTATATAATTCAGCGCAAGGTCGATGTCATGTGGCAGAGTTCTTCTCGATCAGCCAAATGCATCCACGCAATGAAAGCAGTCCCGCGAGACGTCTGAATATTTATATAACCAAAATATGTTATCTCCATCATGGACCTGTTTACACACAAACTTCTAGTTTGTGTCACATTATTTGCCAATGCATTTTTCCTAATTGATTATCAATAACTGACTTTTCTAACAAAGAAATCACCTAAACAAAGACTCCAAGACGTCCAATAGATCAAACGTAAACATGGTAAGTATTATAATGGATGTCCGGTCTACAAGAGGATCTAACAGTAGTATCTGCAGCATGTCATACATTAGGCATACTTCAGCTGATTATGGGACATATTTATGACCTTAGGCAATTTCCCTTGGGAAATTAAAAGCAATTATACATTTTCCATGTTGCTGAGAAATATATGTTTCCGCCAATTGTGTTGACAATTCCAATTCTGGTAAGAAAAATAGCACATTATCAATAAACAACCCCAATTTCAGTCTTAACTGCAATATTCACTTATTTGTCAATTTCCGGTCAATAACCCTTAATACTTTTGTTAGACACATTCAATTTATTTCTCTTTCAGTGCACACGTCTATAAACCGTAAATGAGATATTGCAAGCTGTATTTCGACATCTCTCGTTCGATGGAAAAAAGGTCTTAAAATCCGAGACATGTTATAACCTCGGGAATGTATATCACTTCAACTTCAGAAAAATGGCTTCAACAGGAAACATTGGGAAATTGGCGCATGGAGAAAATATATCATTTGTATTAAATGAGGTATAATTTGAACGTTCTCTGTTTAGCTTGAAATGAGGAACAAATAAGTACAAAATACTTCTTATAGCTTATACAATATATACAAATCATTGTATAACAGCATTTAAGAGTATTTAGTAAATTAATTATAATACAGTTTCGTTTTAACAATTAATATGCACATGCTTATTGCGTTTTCAGGACAAATTAATAAAACTGAAACATGATGTATTTTATTTGATGTAACTTTAAAACAGTTGAAATTGTTTCTTTCATTTTTCATAAGTCCCTGGGCACACTGCGATATGAACTCTGCGAAATAGGAACTCTGCTAAATTAAACAAAAACTTATGGTTTCGGACCAGTCAGGAAGTACTTCCAGATCGTAGGATACTAAAATAATTCCATGACAAAAGGCTTCTTGTTTTTTTCCAAGATTATATTTTTTATTTCATTGTTAAATCCTACCTAATGTTAAAGTATTATGTGTTTGTCATGACTATTTCTTTAGAGAATATGAGCACAGAGGGTAGATAGAAATGCGTTTTTGACATATGTTTATTTCAAAATACGCATAGTGTGAATGAATGACGCGAAATGTTGAAAACAGAATCGGTGTTTTATTCCAGATATGGGACCGTTTGCGAGCCAAATGTGTGTAATTCCCAGAATTAATGTGTATTTAAGCGAACGAATGTTGTGGAACTTGTGACTGATCTCCAAAATAGCTTATTTTGCATTGTGTTCAATGGGCTTAATTTTACCGATCTGACACCTTATGCTTCGATGCTTCACGATGAAGCTAGCAAGTTATTGTTCTGCCATTGCAATTAATAGGCAAAACTGATCTAGTAACATATTGTTGGACCTTACGTGGTTTCGGTCTGTTCTCGAAAAACAATTTGCAAAGTAGCGAGGTTTGCACAAAAGTGAAGTAAGAATATTTAATAATCTATATTTAAATCGAGTCGATATAGGTACGGCCTATGTAAGGAAAATTGATCACCTCCTATACCTATAGACATTTGCTTGTGAAGTGGAGCCATAACACATATAGTTGAGAAGAAAGACAAAAATATCGGACAGGGAAAGCAGCATTCAAGGACGACAGTCAACCACAAAACACAAAAACAAACACGCAAACAGACAAACGAGAAGGCAAAAGTAATAATAAATGCAAACGACATCACAAACACAAAAGGGTTGACAATAGGGCTACCGCCTTGGAACTGTCAGTGGCAACAAAGGCCACTGGGGGTTTAAACCGGTTCTAGGATGCACCAAACCTCACACTTACCCTACTGTCATCCAATTAAAACAGGACAGTGTAAATTAAGAAATCCCCGCCATGATCTAATCTCTAACCAACAAGGCAGCATCAATAGGCAATATAAGTAAAGCACAAATATGCTCGTGTAAATATAATAAAAAAAAAAATAGCCTAGAAAGCCACAATGAAGGTACTCAATGACTTGGCAGAAGCCGGAGCAACAAGAGAATAAACCATTAAGAGCACGACAAGAAAGATCATAGACAAACATCAAACGCCACCGTCCCAATGGGCTTTTGGTAGGCGTCATCATAGGGTCCACAGCCTGTCCGGTCATCGTACAATTAAAGAGGAAAGCATAGTGGCGAACTGTAAAAGGGTCCACCACCAAGCATGCAATACGTTGCAAAATGATAGGGTCATAACCTCTTTTGACAAACTTTTTAACAAGTTTAACAAAGATAGTATGAAAGTGATCATGACCAAGAATCTTACGACGTTTATAAATCACATCACCATAGAAGTCAGGTTGCGATAGTCCTTGTCGCAGAAGAGTCCTTAAATTACTTTTATATTTGGAAAGAAGATCAGGGTTACGATAATAAAATTTTGCAAAGGTTTTACGAAGTTTATGGTAACGGTAACCCTGATTGAGTAGCTTTTTAGTTATACAAAGATTACGAATATTAAAGTCCTCAACTCGAGTACAAGCTCTTGAAAAACGAATAAGTTGAGACACATACACCCCATAAGAAGTTGCTCGGGGAACATCCCCATCCAAGTGGGGGTAATTAACAATGTCAAAATTAAAATCATCTCTCTTGTAATTCCACCAATTGCGTTGAATAAATCCAATTCTTCATTAGTATTCATGTGCTAGAGCTGGTAAAAAAACACTATCAACAAACAACCCCAATCACAATCTTAACGAAGTCTGCAATCTTCTCTTATTCTCTTATTTGTCAATTTCCGGTCGATAACTTTTGTTAGACACATCCAATTTATTTCTCTTTCAATGCACGTGTCCGTACACCATAAATGAGGTGCTGTAATAGAAAGCATACTACTGAAGAGTGGTTTAACGGAAAACATTGGGAAATTGGCGCATGAAGAAAAATATCAGTGATGCAAACAATTTGCTTCTTTTAAATGCAGTATAATTTGAACGTTCATTATTTAGTTTCAGATAAGGAACAAATAGGTAAACTACTTCTTATAGCTTATAAAATACAAACACGTAGATGAAAGTCGAACAGGAAATATATAAAGCATTCAAAGATACGAATTTACAAAACAATTTAGATACAATAACAACATAAGCAAAATTGTATCAATAAATAGAAAAAAAAGATATACCATTCCCCTAAAATAATGGGGGAAAATAATACTATAGAACGATTTTATAATGCATACATTCAGATAAACAGCTCTGACGTCAAATTTCAAGTTTTTTATACATGTATACTGTATAGAGGAATTTACATGAGTGCCTGTTTAAAATTAAATTTAAAAAACGCGTCCGATACAATTATATGACGCGAGGCTGTGCCGAGCGTCATATCAATTTTATCCAACGAGTTTAATACATTCAATATTAAATAGGCACGAGTGTGAGATTCCATTGATCACATAACTCCAAAAAGGCCTCATAAGGAACATTTTTTATTGTAGCTCCCTTCTAGCGTCCTATATACAAAGTTGTTGCTTGATGACGTCGTATGTTTGTACGTCGATAAGTTCCGTAATCCGGTATTCAGTTAAAAGTTCACGGAAATCAACGATGCACACAGAACTGATCGGAAAGGACCAAAAGATGATCCGACTTTCATTTGCATATTTTTTTCACTAGTGTAAAATGATAAATACATCATGGCTTTATTACACACCCACAACGAAAATCGTGTTTGATATCTTCCCAGTTCATCCGCATGCATGAAATAGCCTACGAGACCTTTAAAGATGTGCGTGTTTCAGGACCATTATGTTAAACTTAAGTTGTTTCGTTCCATCAGAAAATAAATTAATCAAACTGAAGCATGATGTATTTTATTTGATGTAATTTAAACAGTTGAAATAGTTTCTTTCATTATTCATGAGACCCTGGGCACACTGTCAGTTTCAGTTTTGACAGTAAACACATGTCGGTAGTCTAACATAATTGTGGTTCGTACTGAAAACGTAAGGCAAATGCCCCGTTTCATAGTAACCTAATACAAAAAAAATCTATCAAAGAAAATAAATAACATGAAAGCACGAACAATTAAATAAACACTTATTGCTGGTATGCTGTACCAAAAACTGACGACGAATCCATTCGTGTGATGATTTATCTTAACGCGCACCTGTTGGAAATATTGATATATTATTTACCAGCAATGTTCGCGCATGTGATATGAACTCTGCGATATCAATCAAAAACTTAATTATCGAAACGATGCTTCACGATATAACTAGACGTTATCGTTTTCAATATGCCATTCCAATTAGCAGGTTGATTGATCTTTTATTTTCCTCCCAATTGGAGAGCATACATATATATAACAATACAGAAAGGATCATTACAAATACAAGATGAATTCATGCACACACATATATACAAAGCATGAGACATAATTAAGATGAAATATGACACAATAGTGACTACATACTATGTAGATTATTTACTGAAGTAAATTATTTCTGTAATTACTCCAGCGTAGGAGACTTACATAGATATACCAGAAACACAAAATCATATAAAATGATGAAAGGCTAACAACGCAACATATATTATATATATACAATGATATTTCTAAATTATGGTGTGTATTTATTGATTATTAAAAAGCATTTGATACTGTTATAAGAGATACTCTGTGGGTAAAATTACTTCAATCTGGTATTAGCTGCAAAATGGTACGTATGATACAGGCTATATATAACAATGTGAAATGATGTGTTAAACTTTCATCGAATATGGATATGTCAGAGTTCTTCGACGTCACGTTGGGCTTGAAGCAAGGGGAGCCACTGTCGCCCATTTTGTTCATTTTGTTTATTAATGATATTGTCGCTAATATTAATTTTGATACATTGACTGATAATGACCTAAATATGCTGACAAGGTATCTGATCCTTTTTGCCGATGATATTGTGCTATTTACAACGGACCCAGATAGCCGACAGTCTCAGATAGATAGTATTTACCAATACTCACATAAGTGGGGTTTAAAAATAAATGTAAATAAAACTAAATTATGTATTTTCGAAAAAACGAAAACAAATCATAATGTGGAGTTTTCAATAAATGGCGAAAAAGTTGAAATCGTAGATAGTTTTACGTATTTAGGCATTAAGTTTACTCATACCGGTAACCTGTCAAACGCTGTTAAAACTTTAAACTTGTTAAAAAGTTTATCAAAAGAGGTTATGACCCTATCATTTTGCAACGTACTGGTGGTGGACCCTTTTACAGTTCGCCACTATGCTTTCCTCTTTAATTGTACGATGACCGGACAGGCTGTGGACCCTATGATGACGCCTACCTAAAGCCCATTGATACGGTGGCGTTTGATGTTTGTCCATGATCTTTCTTGTCGTGCCCTTAATGGTTTATTCTCTTACTGCTCTGGCTTCTGCCAAGTCATTGTGTACCTTCATTGTGGCTTTCTAGGCTATTGTTTGTTTTGTATTATATTTACACGAGAATATTTGTGTTTTACTTATATTGCCTATTGATGCTACCTTGTTGGTTAGAGATTAGATCATGGCGGGGATTTCTTTATTTACACTGTCCTGTTTTAATGGTAGGGTAAGTGTGAGGTTTGGTGCACCCTAGAACCGGTTTAAACCCCCAGTGGCCTATTTTGCCACTGACCGTTCCAAGGCGGTAGCCCTATTGTCAACCCTTTTGTGTTTGTGATGTCGTTTGCATTTATTATTGCTTTTGAATTCTTGTTTGTCAGTTTGCGTGTTTGTTTCTGAGGTTTGTGGTTGACTCCTCCTTGAATGCTACTTTCCCTGTCCGATCTTTTTATATTTCTATTTATCCGATCAAGCCCTAAGGCCGTATGATAATTTGCTATCTGTGTTCGATAGATTACCGTTAGATGTAAAACCCAAATGGCCATTATTCGATTCAATGGTTGTACCAATTATATTGTATGGAGCTGAAGTGTGGGGCGTGTATAATTATAAAGAAGTGGATAAACCGCATATCAAATTTTGCAAGCATGTAATGGGAGTACGTCAACAGACATCCAATTATGCTGTCTATGGTGAATTAGGGCGATTTCCATTAACTTTTATAAGTAAAGAAAGATCGTTAACATTTTGGTTAAAATTAATGAGTGATGTTAATTCACCTGTATACAGTATATATATTGAACAATGTAATAGCATAAACGGAAGTTGTTGGGCTAATCGTATTAGAACTATTATTGACAATCTCGGTTATTCGAATTTAGCAAACGATTTTAGGATCAATACCAATTATTTACCTTTACTTAAAAGGCGATTGCGAGACCAGTTTGTTCAAGAATGGAGTATGAGTATACATAATTCGCCTAAACTTGATTATTATGTAAAATTTAAAAACATTTTCCTATGAAGATTATATTGGCAAACTTAAAAGTGATTCTCTACGAAAACATTTTACGTTTTTAAGATTAAGTTCACATTCTCTTGAAATTGAGACGATATAATGGTGTTGATCGTGCTAATAGATTATGTAAACTTTGCAATCAGAATGTTTTTGAGTCAGAATACCATTTCTTGCTGTGTTGTACTAAATACAACGATATTCGTACTAAATACTTAGGCCGCATAGCTTGGCCTACACTCAATACATTAACATGTATCATGCCGTCTAAAAATGGAAAAATGTTGTTAAAAATTTCAAAATATATTCAAGAAGCTCTTGTAATAAGAAAAAATACCCTTGAGAATATGAGTGTTTCGCAAGAATAATATACAAGTAGTGAATTGTTAAATGTGTAATTATGTTATATATGTTTATTACAATATGTGTTGTCTTTGCCATATTTCTTTGTAAAACTTTGTAAATGGCCAAAGGCAAAATTTGCCGATTGCTGAATAAACTTGAAACTTTGAAACTTGATATTAATTATTAATGTACATACGAGGGGGGTTCAATATATTATGTCACTGGTATTCGGAACTAACAGATACTGTAAATATTAAAAAACTTCTTATTACAAACCTTCAAAGTATTCCCCCTGAAGAGATACACACTTTCGGAGTCGCGCTATCCATGACGTAAACGCAGCAAAGTAGTCTCCCCTTGGTATACTGTTGAAACACTGAAATATTCCGGCACCAAGGGCACTTCTGGAAGCATAGCGTCTACCAGAGAGGTTTTTCTAAAGCAAAGGGAATAGGAAAAAGTCACAGGGACTAAGGTCGGGAGAATAAGGTGGGTGTTCAAGCTGTACCACTTTTTCTTGCTCCAAGAAGACTGCACAATTTTAGCTTTGTGAGATGAGGCATTGTCATGACTCAGCTGGATGCCATTCAAAACTTTACTTTGGCGTTTTTTATTGGTATTTTTTTCGACTGCTTTGAGAACTATGTCCTTGTAAAATTTGGCCGTGATATTTTTTTCCTGTTTGCATGGAATTTGTACCACAGGGCCACTGGAATTAAAGAAAACTGCATACAAAATCTTTTTAGCGCTTTTAGTTCGTTTTGCAATAATCGGTCTTGCCTGATTTTTACCCAACCATTGTTTATTGTTTATCCGCCGCTGGGGCTCAAAATAGTACATCCACGTTTCATCTCCAGTGAGCAACTTAGAAATTTTTCTAAGGTGACAATTTTCATATTTTTTAAGACGATTTTTAGCACATTTCAAGCGTTTGGCCTTTTGTTCAGTTGACAGCAAATGAGGGACCTATCTAGCACACAGCTTCTTTAATTTCAAACAGTTGGTCAAAATGTGATGAGTTGTGCCTTCTGAGATGCCAAGACTATTAGATATCTTAAAAACTGTATACCGCCCATCTTCGTCTGCCATGGCCTTCACAGCATCAATGTTCTCCTTTGTTGCTGAAACATCAGGCCTGCCAGGACGGTTACGGTCTTGAATGCTACGTCTACCACCTTTAAATGTCTTAGCTCAACGAAAAACCGTTATCAATGTCACGGCAGAACTGCCATGTACACGGCACAGTTCAGCATAAATCTCTTTTGCAGGTACTTTTAAAGCAACCCTGGCTTTAATGTAAGCCCTAATTTCAATTTTTTCTTCACTTTTCATGACAGCATTGAAATAGAGCCACTATACATGAGTGCGCATAATTCACCAATGGATATCTCCGTCAATTATTATCGGATTAAACCGCTATTTTGCATGTACGTAGTTAGTGAAATCGCCTTCAAATTCACGAGTTTTCACTGCGGTAATTGAAGGCGATTTCTACGGAAGCGCATTTATGACAGAATATATTAAATGCCCCCCGTATTATATACAGTTAAATAACAAAACTGTGATAAGGTCATGGACCGTAATCACAGTTTATCACACCTAAGACTATGACAATCATACCCTATAGCAATGAGTATATTTCGCATCACACATTTTCTTACATAATGTATATTACTGCTAATGTTGTGATGTTCATCCATATAGTACTCAGTACAACCCACATCACACACTTTTGCAGAATGTAAAAGATAGTGGAATATTGCTGCCAAGGTTGTGATGTCCACACCATATAATATACAGTATGACCCATTTCACACGTTCTTGCAGGGTGATAAACATATATCATATAATGTGAATATTAGGACAGATGTACATGCCTATTAATCCACCACGGATTTTTAATAGTTATTAATAGTTCCAATTCAATTGCTGACTACTTTAACTTAGTTTGTCTACCACAGACTTTAAATAAATAATGACATAGATAGCCGTTGTTGAGTGAAGACGTTTTAACCCAGTAAACTAAACCACTTCACTGACAGTCAAACTACAAGACTAGCAGTCCCAGTGAATGATATCACTTTACTGACAGTCAAACTTAAAGATGAATAAAAGGCCAAATAAGACATCACAAACACAAAAGGGTCGACAATAGGGCTACCGCCTTTGAACGGCCAGTGTCAAAAAATATCGCTGGGAGTTTAAACTAGGTTCCAGGGCGCACCAATGCTCACACTTACCCTGCTGTCAACTGAATAAAACGGGACAGTGTAAATAAAGAATTCCTCGCCATGAACTATTCTCTAACCAACAAGACAGAATTAATAGGCAATATAAGTACAACACAAAGATGCTCGTGTATATATAAATACAAATAAAAGCCTAGAAAGCCACAAAGGTACTCAATGACCTTCCTGGGTCCGACAGTTGCCAGTGTCTATCGACCGCATATAAATCATTATAGTAATACAGATGTTATATCTGGCGGATTATTTTATGTAACATCAGTGAATGTCATTTCAGATGCAGGACGTAAGCATGATTTATTCCTGCTAGAGTTAACTAGTCTCCAGAAGAAGTGTTGATCAGTTTCAGCTGCTTCATCAATTTCTGCATGTAATAGCAGTAAATACGAATCGACTGCTTTTCTATGAATATGCATAAACACGCGTTTAGCATTTTTGTACTCTATGTAGGAATTAGACATTCGCAACTTGCCGCCACACAGCCACACATTTCTCTTAACTTCATTATTTTGTGAGAAAGGGAGAGATCACAATTCCAATAAGGTTTAAGATAGTGCCTAAATCTTGGAATGCATTTTGAAGCTGATGACAAAATGGAATTAACCATTTCATTGTATAAAGTATCTTTGTCATATTTTGAACCTAAGTCATAATTATCAGCTACCAAAAGTACAGGGTCAGTTCCTTAACACAATTCATATTGTTTTAATGTACTCTGTGACAATTTTGACCAATTAATCCGGCCATTTGTATCATTATGTAATATATTTGAAGTCACTTCATCTTAAAATTCTAATCGACAAAATACTGGACGATGATTAGATACATTCAGTGCTTGATCATCTAAAACTTCACAATTAGTAACACAATCTACTTTTCCTTCTGGTATTAAAATATGATCTATTAGACTTTCACTGTTAGGTGATACAAATGTACTATTCGCGCCCTCACACCAATCAAAAGTAACTGAAGTCATATTAGTATCGTTCAAACAGCTATTTAAGCACACACCTCTATCATCATTGTATTTAATGTAATGCTTAGATTGTAAATGCGCATTCATGTCCCCCATGATAATTACAACACCCTTTTCTTCATACAGACTAGAAATATTTGCTAATTTTACACAGTATTCTCTATACTTTGCAATACAGTGATTTTTGCTAGGCAAGTACACCTGAAAAATATAAATGTTCATGTTGACCCCTACTTCATATTAATTACCTACAATTGTATCGTCATCTATAGGTAAAATGAATATCTTAATGTCATGTTTGATATTCCATAGGATAGCCACTCCACCTTTGCCAACCCTTCGGTTACATCAATAAATCATTATCCGATATAGAATGTTTTTTGTATAAAGAATCAATTCTGTCCAAAAAATGCAAATCTTTTTCATACAACCAATGCTCAGAAATACCTCATATATCTATACACTTTCTTTCCATTACATCATACAAATACGAACAACTGGACATAATACCAGTTGCATTCCACGATAATTTATTTAATTTAGCATTATCAGATATTAAAGAGAAGTGGTGTTACACATAACAATTAGCAGCCTGTAACGTCACTGTCCGGTTCCATAAATGGATTGTAATCAGTGATGTCAGATCGACCAGGGTACTCGGTTCTGTCATGTATTTCATTCAAGTCTCGCGCATTAGAATAACCCTTAAGCCGGTGCTATGGGCGTGAGAGGTGGTACATCTTATATTACCACTCAGTGATAATTATACGTCAATATCGAGTAAAGGCCGTGCGATCGTGGACTATTTGTGTGTACCGCACGAGACAATGGTGAGATGTAGTGATTTCAGGGTATTAACGGCACAAGAAATCGCGACGGACAATGATTTACTAGGATTATTAGGTCAACGATCAAAGTTACCCGACCATTCTGCGCTTGTGACTGAGTATAAATGTTCGGATTTCAACATAAATAACAGCGAAATTAGCAACCACAACACTTCTAACAATAAACGATTTAAATTGCGCTGTATACCTCAAGAATTCATGGAAAATGACAGGGCGGCGGCAGCCATTCTTACCATCATCACGCAAATCGAAAGTGCACGTGAGAATCAAAACGATATAGACTTGATATACAGTAATTTGTGCGACGTTATCACAGACGAAATGGTTAACCATATACCAACATTTAATTCAAGCAAAAATACTAGTAAACGCAGAAAAGTGACAAAACCATATTGGTGCGACGATTTACAGCAATTATGGGATATAATGCGGATCAATGAACGTTCATTTTTAAGATATAAGGGAAATAACCGTCAAAAAGCTATGTTGCGCTCGGATTATATTAATGCCAGGAATAACTTTGATAAACTATTACGTCAGTCGGAACGTGCATACAGACTGGCTCAAGCCATTGAAATAGAGGATATGTCCAATAAGAATCCGACAGAGTTCTGGAGAAAAATACAAAACCTTGGCCCCAGGAAAGATAAATCTATACCGATAGAAATTGTGGACAATGGAAGTATAATCAGAAATGAGAAAATGGTGTTTGAGCGATGGAAAACGGATTTTGATAATTTATATAATAGTGGAAATAATGACGATTTCGACGAGTTACATTATAACCGCATAAAACTGCATAAACAATTATTAGAAATGAACATGCAGGATCCCTTATATGTGAACAATGAACAAATGAACCGGAATATTTGTATTGAGGAGTTAACAAAAATCGTTATGCACGCTCGATCGGGTTCGGCTTGTGGTCACGACAATATACCGTATGACGTACTCAAATTCCCGGCGGTCATAGCAATACTACAACAGTTATTCCAATTAATCTTTGATAGTAGCCTAATACCATCATCATGGAGAAAAGCGATTATTTGCCCAATACTCAAAGATCAGAACTCTGACAAACGCATGCCGCTTAACTATCGTGGGATCAGTTTATTGTCTTGTATTAGTAAGCTGTATAGTGCTTTCTTAAATAAAAGGATAACAATTTATCTTGATAATGAGCATTTACTAGCGGACGAACAGAATGGTTTTAGATCTGGGAGATCATGTGAGGATCACGTTTTTACATTGAACAGCATAATTAGGAACAATAACTCTATATACACTTCATTCATCGACCTTAAAAAATGTTTTGATTTTATCGACCGCGATATGCTCCTGTATAAACTGCTACTCCATAACATCGACGGAAAAGTTTATAATTCGATCCGGAATATTTACACAAGTGCCACAGCATGTATCCGAATAAATGACAACCTTACAGACTGGTTCAACTGTGATACTGGGGTTAAGCAAGGCTGTTGTTTATCCCCAACACTGTTCTCCATTTTCGCCAACGATCTTGTGAAAGAGGTCAATGACCTTGACCTTGGTATCACCATGGGAGACGCTAAGGTTTCCATTCTCATGTATGCGGACGATATTGTGCTAGTCTCGGACAGTGAAGACAAATTACAAAACATGCTAAATACGTTACATCAATGGTGTAAAAAATGGCGAGTGATAGTTAACACTAACAAGTCAAAAATAGTGCATTTCCGGCATCGCAGAACACCACGAACAGAATACGTTTTCAGAGTCGGAAATAATGTGATTGAAACTGTTACACAGTACCGCTATCTAGGAGTTATATTTGATGAGCGAAACGACTTTAGTGGTAATTGCGAGGCACTTGCGAAAGGAGCAGGGCGGGCGCTGGGTGGAATTATCAGCAAAATACACAGCATGAAAGACTTCCGGTTCCGGTCGTACGAAAAACTATTTAACGCTTGCATTACACCGATAATGGATTATAGTGCATCTGTGTGGGGTGCAAAAACGTACCAATCCCTCGATAATGTACAAAACCGCGCCTTACGATACTTCATGGGCGTACACAGATTCACGCCTCTTCCGGCGCTGTATGGAGACTCCGGCTGGCAACCGACGCTGTATCGTAGATGGATTTGCATTTTCCGGTATTGGAATAGGCTAATGAAAATGGATAACGGTAGACTTACGAAACAGGTGTTTAATTTTGACTTCGATAAGTGTACACACAATTGGTCTAGTGATGTTAAGCAAATCTTTACAACTTTGGGGATTAATGACCAATTCGAATCAAAAGCATTAGTCGACTTAACGGTAACAAAAAGCTTAATAAGCCAACATTATACAGACAAGTGGTCACGTGATGTATCAAACATGGCCAAATTGAGAACATACCGACTTTTTAAACTGGATTTTAAATGCGAAGACTATATGACAATGAATCTGTCA